>MJUU01005589.1:17993-29633 GCA_002080025.1 Modiolus philippinarum
CACTTACTGACCATGTAGATACCATATTAGGTCACTTACTGATCGTGTAGATACCATATTAGGTCACTTACTGACCGTGTAGATACCGTGTAGATACCATATTAGGTCACTTACTGACCGTGTAGATACCATATTAGGTCACTTACTGACCGTGTAGATACCATATTAGGTCACTTACATACTGTGTAATGTTTATATCCTGCCGAAAGTCCAGTACATTGTCCAAAAACCTGTCTTAAAAGGTACTGTGACATCACATAATGGTGATCACTGACACTGATTAATCAGTCACCCAATATGGAATATACACTGTCAACAGGTGACGTCTTACGACCAATCAACGTCTTAAGAATCTACCAGAGTCAGGATATAACCACTTATATGGTATTACAAAATTTGATTAAAAACATTGAAATGTATAAAAATTGTTACATAAACTATCTATGGCTGTTGACCTCAGTGGTCCATGATCTGACAATCTTTAAAACAATATGCTGGATTTTTTTCCAAAAAAGTGTGAAGAAAACATTGACAGATGGATGGGTAATGAAAAAATTTTTTTGTTGAAATTTGAGCCATATCATGTTTTGTTGTATGTAAGGAAAAATCTTTAATAAAAATTTTTTTATTTTTAAGCAGTTTTCAAGAAGCACTCCTGAATCACTAGTCATTGTGACAGCACTACTCATAATGACAACACTACTCACCTTGTTAAGGTATTAGAGTAGATGAATTGTGTATTCTCTAATTTCTCCTCAGTTTTCACATTTCCTGAGTGGTTTAGAAACATATGTTCTCTTGTCGAAAGAACAAGTCTCATGAAAGTCCCAACAAATCTATTCAGAATAAATACCTCGGAGAGTTTTTTATTGAGCTATTAGAGAAACTGTTTCTGCAATTTCTCACAACTTGTTAAATGTATTTTCAAATGTTTAAAAGTTCAGCAAACATTTGCAAATTTTTGTAACTCGGGATGTTTACATGTATTTGTAGGAAATATGCCGAAGAGGAGGCACATGGTTTGCAGGTTTTGGGAGGGAAAGAAATCGTGGTACAAAGGTGAGTACACACATTTTGTTGTCTTAAGTTTACTACACATTATTGCCTTGGAACATGTAGACACTAAATATTTTATGAAAAATTTGAGTTTCATTTTCTACAATGTTTCGGAGAATTTCCACCTGCTTTGTATTTGCCTCTTGAACTTTGGCTCTTGACAATTCTGATCGGTAATTCTGTTATTTCCCCCATTTTATACCTCACACACAGGAAGTGGCTAGGTAATATGTTATCCACTTAAGCATCTATATATGTATATCCCCTATTTTCAAAGATGAGAGTGATAGTTTTAGTTATTTGAAAAAAAAAATTATTATAAAATAATATGACAGAAATAGAACTGATCGATATGCTGCCAGTTATGACTGAGGCTATGATTGTTGAATATCGATATTCTCCAAACCCTTTGTATAATAAAAAATCTATAGCTCCAAATGATAAATCCTGAATCTTAAAATCTTCTAGTACACAATAAACATTGGATCCAAAGTTGCCATCTGTCATGTTACTAAGTTAAGTATATTAAAGCTGGGCAGAAGTTGATGTCAACAACAAAAGAAAGTGAAAGTATGGGAAACCTTATGTGTCAACAAAGGGCAAACTTAATCTTCATACATGTACATGCATCAGTGCTTTATATTAGGATCTTGGCCAGATGCATTGGTCCTATATACAAGAGTCAGACTTTTATAAAACAGCTATGAATTTGATCTTGTATAGATTTATGATTAGTTCTAATATTTTATGAAAGGATATGGAGTAAATGAACATGAGACCATAACACATATGTTAACTCCAACTGCAAGGATTTTAATGAGCTGTATGGCCATTTCGGAAATTTATTCCTCATCAGCAGCATTAGAACCCAAACAAAGGAAATCCATAATTTCAAAAAATGTTAAAATGCATAAAACCAAACAAAATCCGAATTATCAGTAATATCAAATATAGCTAAGGACAAAAGTACGATGGTTGGAGTTAATCCTTCGGTTCTAGGATTTACATAAATTTTAATAATAGTAATTGAACAAAGTGTACACATGACATAATACCCTAAACCCTGTGGGTCTGGGAAATGACACAGCTAATCTCAAAAATAAAAAGTACCTATGGAGAAACAGACAATTAATGACATGTTGTACCATGTTAGTGTTTTTCTCAAGGGTACTTAATTTTTGCTTCATTGACAGTCATCGTTAAGTTGCGAAAATTGCATACCCAGAAATTAATTTTTAATGGGACTTTCTACAGCAAATGATACGAAATCTTGAGTATTTTATTCTGCGAAAATGAAATAAAACAAGTTTGAAAGAAATCATGAAATTTACGACTTGCAAAGTAACTACTTATATGATATTAAGGAGGTTCGCTCCTCATGTTTTTGGGATTTCTGTCAGATTTTCGGAATCCTCGGGTATTATCCATTTAAAAGCATTATAATTTTTTGCCCATTGACCCCCTTATTTTTTTCCATATTTTCATTTAATACATCTTTTTGAGCATTCTGTAAAAATTTTATTGAATTCTATTTATTCTGTCACATTCATTCCTGGTTAAACAGCGCCAATGTTAATCCTATGAAAAATCAGAGGAGTTTGGTTTCCCGCCAAATTTTCAATCACTTAAATATCAAAAACGAGACCATCGACCTATCAATTTTTTTCACTTAAATTACTTCTATGTTAATTTTCTAACAAAAAATCATGTTTATTGGAAATCCTATTTATTTTCAAATTGAGTGGCAAACCCCCTTAAATTGCTTTTGACCTGTGTATATATATTTAAGTTGTGATTTATTCTGTATTCTTGGGATTTTAGGTTATTAGCATTTAAGTCTGCTCTGATTTAACAATAATTCATTAATTGTTTTGTTTTCAGCTGTTTAATATTTCTGGTAATGTAAATAATCCTTGTACAGTAGAAGAAGAGATGTCCATACCACTTAAAGAATTAATAGAAAGACATGCAGGAGGTGTAATAGGAGGCTGGGATAACTTACAGGGAGTAATTCCTGGGGGATCATCTGTCCCAGTCATTCCTAAAAGGTAAAAACGTGCAGGGAGTAATCCCTGGGATCATCTGTCCCAATCATACCTAAAAGGTAAAGAAACTAGAGGCTCAGAGACTGAGCCTGTATCCCTCACCTGGAAAAATGCTTCTACACCATGCGAATGCTGATGACCAAAAAATGATGTTTTTCCCAATTGGGTCTAATGTTAAGCTTATTATGTTCTCCAATTGCACCCATGCTTTTTGTCAGATCAAATTGAAATGAGCAATCTTTGTAAGCACCTTCCATTAATGTAGAAAAGATGACAGGAAACACTTACAATGGCTGAAAATTACAATCACAATCCACAATCTGCCAGGGAACTGCACAAGAAAAACAATAAAATGACAAAATACAAACAAAGTCAAGGATAGGAACTGGAGATAGCCAGACTTAGTACGGGCACTAGTAAGAGCTAGCGTTAGGATTAAACAGCTTTATGGGTACCCAAACCTCCACTTTCTCTATCCCCTTTTCCTATAGTATAGTAAACCTACTAATAAAACCCAATACAGGTAGACCACTAACTTCAAGACCACATGCATCATTGCAATACAGTTAAGTTAAATTTGCTTCAATAGTTTCAGAGCAGATGGTAGAAAGCATGACTTTCCTTTAGATTCCAATGTTAAACTACATTCTGTGCTTGCAGCCATGTTTTTTTTTTTTGTCGGATTGGAACTAAATGAGCAATCTTTGTAAAGGACCTTCCATACATCATTCCTGTAAAGTTTGGTTAACTAGGTTTTGATTGATAAAAAATTACAATTAACCTAGAGAGCTTCAATAACTTAGAGTTGAAAAATCAATCATGTCAATAAGAAACCATAAGATGAGAATAATCCGTCTGTTTTTGTAATGGTGACCATTGAAAATTAGACATCACAAAAAATTATACAATTATACAAATGAATAAGATAATATAAATGTAAATTCTACAACAGGCAAATCCTTATCAGAAATATAGTTATGCCCCTTGAAACTTCTAAATTTTGTGAAACGTGATGAGCGTATCATATAATGCATCATTACTGTATTTTGTATTACAGTATATGCGATGATGTCCCTATGGACTTCGATGGTTTAGTAGCAGTACAGAGTGGATTAGGAACAGCAGCAGTTATTGTTATGAATAAGCAAGCAGATATCGTCAGATGTATATCACGTCTTATTGAATTCTATAAACATGAAAGTTGTGGCCAGGTAAGTACTATTTTCCTGTCAATGCTATAAAATCCCCATGAGGGTTGCCAATTTGAATGTTATGGAGGAAATTTTTTGTGTTTAGTTTGACCTAGATAAGTTTTTGAATTTTGTTTTTTTTATTGGCTTTTGACATCATTTTCAGACACATTCATGTTTTTCCCTCAGTCTTATCAAAGAGAGACAACTCCAATTTGGTATTGAGTTAATTTGGAACAGATCAGAGTTGGCAACTTCTGCTTAATTTGGCAGAGCAAGATAATACATTTGACGAATTTTGATTTAAACGTTTTGTGTTTTTACCCCGTTTTTAAAAAAAATAAGGAAGGGACAACTTGAAAGGATTTTTATGCAATTCAGTTCTTTAACAAGAACATCATTGCATTATTGTTTAGAAATTCTAGGTTTCAGAAAACCATTGAAGAAAGAGAGTTTTGATGTAAATAAATTGCAAAATCACTGCCTGCAGCTTTATATATTTAATCAAATATATTATGGAGCCTTCAGCCAGACAGTATATGTAAAACTGCTTCAGTAAAAGGTCAAATACATTACTGAAGAATTGAATGCAATATTTTGTATAGAATGCAAGTATTTGTGCAAGATTACTTAAATGAAAATTGTGGATGATGCACCATTTTTTGTCTAGATTACTCAGCCGGCCTTGTTGACTTTTGTCGTTGTCAAGAAGTAGCGTGCTGGTGTAGTTTTACTGACTCATAAAAAACAGTTACAGAAATAATCATTAGTACTTGTATCCAGTCAAATATGGTGATTTTCATACAAAGTAGAATGAATTTAATTATCACATAATGGAAACAAATTTTGACATATATTAACAGCTTAAAACCAAGTATAGACAAAGTTATTCTCTGGCTTTCTTTTGCAACAGCATGCTCATTCATGTACTGCAGTATGTAATTCATGTAAATTATAAAACATGCACGTACAATTCCACATGCCAAAACATGTGTGCAGTAATTTGTCATGGAATATTCTGACTTTAAGGTCAAAATATGTGGTTTACATCGACAGTTAAAGATACAAAAGTAGTAGTCGAGGTATGTCGTGCAATTTGATTATTTGCTTGTGATGATTCTGTTCAGTCGTCGAAGCCCAGTAGATATTTGAGAATGCTTATGTACCCTAAAAAAATCTTTGTACCTCCAATTTGAAGGTTAAAGGGTGCATGTACCCCCAACTGCAAAAAGTAGTGGGCATGTTGTGGAAGGCATTGTTTTGAGATGAACATTATTTTCTTTTATGAAATCTCAGAGGAATTATTATAAAGCTAATTATTATATAGATAGCTGTGATTTATCAAGTTTTCTCAGTTCAATAAATGTCATATTGTCACTGGTGAAAATAAAGGATTTCTAGTCACCAGATGACGTCTTAATGGAGCCACGTCACAATATCTCTTCAATGTCGTCAACAAGTAAACAACAGGTGTATTAAAATGAAAAAAATAATTGGCATCTAAAATCATGGTTTTTGAGTAGAAAATCTATATAATAAAAAGCATAACTAATCGACCATCTTTAATATCAATAAAAATGTCACTCTAGTCGATCAACGCAGTGGATTAAACTCTTTGCTGAACAAAGTTCCGCAACTCGTTTAATCCTTCTGTGTTGTTCGGCACTCATGACATTTTTATTGATATTCACGACGATCAATTAGTTATACTACAATTATTATCATTTAAAAAATTTCCTGTATAAACTGATATACATTGTAGGTTTGTATAAATACAAATGTAAATTTATATTTGTAGTGCACTCCATGTAGAGAAGGTACAGGATGGATGGCCAAAATAATGAATAGATTTGGTTAGTATATTTATGATTATTTTATATAATTACTCAACCAATGCTAGAGTTGTGTTTTGGTATCGTGACTGATATTATACCCCCACTTATTGAGTGAAGGTTATATTGCAATTTATCATATGTTTAGTAATAAATACATGGCCTACCCTTTATCACACACCCTTTATCGCATTGGCTAGCCCAGTATCATACCCCTTTTCAAAAAAACATTTTTTTTCTCAGTTTGACATTTTTATTAAAAAATATTGAGGCGATAAAATTTTTTAGGGTTAAGGGTAACAAAAATTTGTTTGTTGATGAAATTTTTTGTGTCAGTTGAAAAAAATCTAGCAAACCCTTTTCCTTTATATGTTAGATTTTATTCCAACTAACTCCAGTCCTTTCCGTCCATTTTGATTTTTTTTCTTCACAAAACACATGCATTTTCCCTTACCGATTTAAATTTTTGACAGTATTTTTGAGATTAAGTAGTCCTCTGTTTAAATATATGATAAACTGTATAATACATGGCAAAATCTGTATCACATGCCGTATCATCCCTCCACCAATATCATCCCTTGCGCCAAAGGCCCTCAGGCTGATATTGTTAACTCGGGATGATACCGCATGTGATGCAGATTTCGCCATGTATTATTCCCTATAGACTTGTTCATCAGTCAATCATTGGGATAGATATGCTTCATCAACAACTTACAGACCCTATTAGAAATAATACCACAAAGTAAAGCTGAAATTTTTTTATTTTGAATAAAAAATTTAAACACTGAAGTAGAGTATCTTTAATATATTGATAAAGTTGGTTCTTTTCACCCTGGCCTTAACATCTCTTTTAGTTTTCGAAATGTGCACATGCAGAAACTCAATTCACAGTAACTTCGGTATTTTGTTATTTGTTACCACTGGGCAGATTCCACTGCTAGTGGACTGTTAGTCCCCGAGGGTATTCACCAGCCCAGTAGCTAGTACTTTGGTGCTGACCCAAAACTGATTTTACTTGAAAACTTGCAATATCTAAATTTAAGAAAATTTGGTTCAATCTAAGGAGTATCTCCCTCTAGCATAGCTCTGTCCTTAGCTAATTTTTGCTTTCCTATTTAGATCATTTTGGTAATTTGTTCTACTGTACAGCTCACATGGAAAATGCAAAATCCTTGTTGTCAGCACGGACAAATTTTGCCAAACGTGGAATTCCACCGCGATCTTGAACATGGACAACTAAATTGAGAACGTGGACAAAATCGTGTTGAATGTGGAATCATTGCGGGTTAACATTTAGAAATCATTGAAAATATAACTAGAAAGGAATTAGCTTAATGTCAACAAATGATCATTTTTTTTCCCCAAATTATTATAATCAGAAAGTTTGGCAAGTTTTAGTTAAAATAGAATTTTCTTTGCAACAAGTTTTCCCATGGGATCGTCATAGTTATTTTAGAATTACGATAATTGCATGCCTCAGATACTTTGGTTGTTTCTTTGCCGTGAAAAAAGCCATGTATTTTCTGTCAAATTAATGTTCTTTCAAATATTTTCAAGCTGAACTTTGCACGGATGGAAAATAAAATAAAATATTCGATGTCAACAGCAAGAATCCCTCGGCGTCTTATAGTTGCGTAATTGTCACTTGTCAGGTCTCGGCTTTATAACTTTTAGCAAAATATTCTGTCAAAAATAGTTTTCTATCAAATCTTTATCATAAATAGCTTAAAATTTAAAATAAAGCCTGGAAATAGCACATAAAGCAGGAGTGCTTTCGGAAGCCCTTAGATTATATACATAATAGATAGGCATAGGTTATTTTCTAAAAATAGAACTAAAACCTACCAATGAAAAAAATCAATATCTCAGGAAATGTGAATACACATTAGGTAGAGACGCTCAATCAACAATTGAAGCATGCTTTTGATAACAAAGACACATCTAGGAATGTTGAATGTTTTATTAATTTATTTATTTACATGCACTTGGATTACGTTCATGAACTACGATACGATTGGGACAAATAATGAAATGTAAATAGTCCTAGGATACGATTGAAGAAAGATGTAAATATTCCTTGCTTTGCCTGTTTGCGACAAAATTAAACATATCTACATGTAAAACTTAATTTCTCTGTGTGGCCGCGATGGTTCCACGAGGATTCCGTTTTCAAAAATTTGTCCATGTTGGGTCACGTAAATTAAGGGGGACATCCATGATCATCCACCCTGCTACACGGAATCAGCTAATCAGTCCATGTCGCAAAAATCCACCCAAAAACAAGGACTTTGAGTTCATCCGTGTGAGCTGTACAGTATATCAGCTCTTACACATATTTCAGTTCATGGATTTCCAAATGTTTTGATTTGATCTGCACTGATGAGACATAAGTTGACGAAATGTGCATATGCAGAAACTGAATTCACTGTATCTTCAGTATTTTATTATTAGTTAGTCATATTTGTAACAATTGATTTTAAAGAAATTTTTTTTTAGTGACTGGAAATGCCAAACCAGATGAAATTGATATGTTGTATGAACTAAGTAAACAGATAGAAGGACATACAATTTGTGCCCTTGGGGACGGTGCAGCATGGCCAGTTCAGGTATGTGACTAGAAAATCTTTTATATTGATTATAATTATTTAGTAACATCGAGTTTGAACTAAATGTTGTTAAAAATCATGATACTAAGTGTGATTGCACAATGAAATACAATGAAACTTGCTTTTAAGAGGTCACCTTTTGGAAGGAGTCAAACTGGCCTTTTAAGAAAGGAGACCTTTTAAATGAGGTTTAATTTATATGAAAGATACTATTAAGGGAACTGAAAATAGTGGCCTTTGAAATTAGGTGGCTGCATATTCGAGGTGACCGCTAAGACAAGTTTGAATTTCACAAAGCATTTGGCTGAAAATACTCAAACATGTCATAATTTATATTGATTGATAGAGGGATATATCCCCGCCATATGCATGCATTCAGTTGTAGTATGAGTAGACAAAAAACTGGGAATATTTCACGCAATAGAACAATACAATTTGGGTAGAAATCTCTCTCTTAAACAGACCAAAAATGGAATCTTTTAGAGAAAATTTGGTATGGTTAGAATTGTTAGTAATGACGTTAAAATTTATTTTTATTTTCATTTCTTGTAACATGAGTAAGAAAAAGAATTAAAGATATATAGTATAATGTTAGTTTTGTTTTTGAAAAATATTGTGGATAATAATGGATGAGCCCACCTGTGGGCGAGTCTATTATTGGAGACAATATTTAAAGAATCAGAAACAAAACTTCTATCAATCTTTTTATCGGTAATTAACTGAATCATTTGATGGAACAAATTTTGAAAAATGAAACTCAATTTTCAACAAATCGTGAAATTGACTATTGATTAGTAAAAGAATTTGTATGATATAGATGTATATTTCTTTGTTTACATTGATTCTGATTGACAAAGAAGTTGTGGAGATACTTTTTGCCAATAGTTTTAATTATTCCGGCAGTAGCAAATACTGAAAATACTTGCTCTACGAGATCAAAGGAAATTACCGATAAATTATTTATATTTGTAAATGAAGGTGAATGTAAATGATATTTTATTCTATTATGCGAACAATGGAAACCATGATATGACTAGCCATATGAAAATATACAACAACATAATGAGTGATGTCATAGCAGTCTTTACGCTGAAATATATGACGTCATAATATGTTTTGTGCACAAAAATATCAGTAAACTTATTTAATGTCTGTTGTTGTTTTGAAAACCATAGATATGCATCGATCATTGAATGTCATATAAAAATCAAAATAATTCATGTTCGCTGGTGGTTTGAAGTCGATTTACATATGGGTTTCATTTATTTTCGTTTTTTTTTACCCCTTGCTCACCTGTGCTATGCTCTTTATTAAATATTGACGAAACTAATGTCTACCCATAGATTAATCTCCAACAAACCACCGGCGTCCCTTTATTATTTCATAAATATATGGGTAATTAAACATATTACCCCATATACACACAACATTGCTTCTTAATGAAGCTTTCCTGTATTATTTTTATTTTGTTTCTTTTTCAGGGATTAATCAGACATTTCCGACCAGAGTTAGAACGTAGAATGAAAGAGTACGAAGAAAAACAAGCTGCCAGAGCAACAGCATAGAACTGTAAAACATTCTGATCTGTTATTGGACTAACTGACAATAAAAACAGAATTGTTGAAGCAACAAAATATAGGAACTTAAAACCATTTGCTAGAAACTTTGTGTGGAACCTGAAGCATTCTTGAATATCAAAACATTCAAATGACCAATTCCTATTTTGAACATCCATATTCTAAAAAAGAAGAGCTGACTGAAACATGACAATTGAAAAGACCTTCAGAATCTGAGTAGATTTTTAAAAAAATTTGAAAATAAGCATTACACATCTATTTTCTTCTAACGTTGATAATATTTATTATGTTTCTCTTTTGTGAATTGTGTACAGGTTAAATAAATGTGATGAATTTTAACATTAGTTTGACATTATTATACAAGATATATGTTGACTCAGAAAACAAAAAAATCTGAAACAAGGTGCTTATTATCCCCTCACCTAACAGAGTTGAGGAGGGGATATAGCATCTTGCCCGTCCCTCCGAGTGTCTGTCCGTTCGTCCCACCTAAGGTTAAAGTTTGCATTAAGGTTCATATCTGAGAAACTACATGTGGCACATCAATCATCTTTGGTCAGTGGCTGCATCTTGGAGAGTGATGCTGCTTCAAATGATAATTGGATCACTCTGACCTACATTTTACGCTTCAATGACACAGGTTAAAGTTTGCTCTGGGGTTCATATCTGAGAAACTACATGTAGCATATCAATCATCTTTGGTCAGTGGATACGTCTTAGAGAGTGATGCTGCTGCAGATGATAATTGAGTCAGTCTGACCTACATTTTACGCTTTAATGACTCAGGTTAAAGTTTGCGTTATGGTTCATATCTGAGAAACTACATGCAGCACATCAATCATCTTTGGTCAGTGGATGTGTCTCAGAGAGTGATGGGTCACTCTGGCCTACATTTTATGCTTCATTGATTCCGGTTAAAGTTTGTGTTAAGGTTCATATCTGAGAAACTACATGTGGTACATTAATCATCTTTGGTCAATGGATGCATCTTGGAGAGTAATGCTGCTTCAGATGATAATTGGGTCACTCTGACCTACATTTTATGCTTCAATGACTCAAGTTAAAGTTTGTGTTAAGGTACATATCTGAGAAACTACATGTGGTACATTAATCATATTTGGTCAATGGATGCATCTTGGAGAATAATGCTGCTTCAGATGATAATTGGGTCACTCTGACCTACATTTTACGCTTCAATGACTCAGGTTAAAGTTTGCACTGGGGTTCATATCTGAGAAACTACATGTGGCACATCAATCATCTTTGGTCAGTGGATGCGTCTTGGAGAGTGATGCTGCTTCAGATGATAATTGGGTCACTCTGACCTACATTTT
>MJUU01005589.1:39677-52200 GCA_002080025.1 Modiolus philippinarum
ACTGTTATGGTATATCTGTTTCCCAGACGACAACAGGTCTTTCCTTTTAAAAGTTTAATTGTTGTTTCCTGTACCGGATTTGACATGTTCAACACGGCGGGTGTCTTATTAGAAGCAGGACATGCTTGCTCTGCCGATGCACCTGGTTCCACCTATTGTTTTTTGGTGTGTCTGTGCTGTTCATCTTTGTGTGTGTGTGTGTCTTCGTTTTTCTTTTCTGTGCCGTACTCGTGCGGTGTCTCTTCTTCTTTGTTGTTTCTGATGTTTAAATTGTCCTTGGATTGTTCATTTTGGATTGACGGTTCGGTTCTCACTCACTTTAGTATTCTTTCAAGTGTTTTTTTTCATCGAAGTCTATTATATTTAACTGAATACTTGATACCTAGGCATAAGAAGCAAAACCTGAGACATGGAGATTTCAACGGTGGCTTTTCCTATTGTGTAATTAACAACAGTTTATGTTATATCTCGACATTTCTACCATTATTTTATACGAAATATCATGAATTTATTGCCAAAGTCCCTTTTCAAGTATTATTATACTTAGTTTTAATGCCACAGCACTTTTTCAGTACACTCTTATGGTGTATCATAATACTTGTTAAAAGTTTCATTAATTAATTTTAGTGTGTATCATGACACCTGTACAAACTGAAGTCCGTGTTAGAAATTGTCTTGAATTTACTATGAGGTATGAAACATCTATACAAAATAACAACTAGTAAAGGTTTCATGTGATCAATGAAAACTTGCCATATTGACATTGTTGTACTTAGTAACTTACATTATATATCATTCATATTTTTATTCTGAAATAAGATTAAGCGTGAATGTATGTATCATTTGTTTTGTTTTGTTTTTTTCGTGTTTTTTTTTGTTGATTTTTTTCTTGCTTTTTTGTTGTTTAAGTTTTTGTTTGTTGCTTTTTGTTTTTATTTTGTGTTTGTTAACATTCAGAGAGAGATAGAGAGAGTTGCTCAGTGAACACATTTTGCTCATTGTTTAAGGCTTCATGGTGACTAATAGTACGCGTCTCATTTGCTTAAATTTACCATATATTTTGTTTCATTGACATTTATTCCATATCCCTTATTTTTCATAAAACAAGGACAAGTTTATTGATATTGGGAAATATAATGATATTTAAACGCACTATCTTTACACTTGTGTCAAGATTGTCTTTACCAGTATACTTTTGCTGTCATGATATCATAAGAAATATCTGGACTATAACCCATGAGTATTTGTTTTACAGACATATCCACAATCACAGTTTAAGCAAACAGAAGACTGATAGTTTTAGTATTACCAATGAAATTATAATGACTGCAGTGATAATAGATCAATCATGTATTCACCCAAATGAGATATACGTTTGACATATCAATCATTTTGCAGTTAACATTTAATATTTTATTGCTTGTGCAATTACTTCCATATCACCTGCCGAGCTACGAGCGTAGTACTCATCAAATAGGTAACGTAATTATACCTCCCGGGACCAAATCTGCATTATTTCCTAGAATCGATGAAAACATAATTTAAATGAATGTTATTGCCCTCTAGGTGTACTGGAATCGTGTTTGATATATGATATAGTTCTTAGTAACAATTACATAATGAAAGTCTTTTACTGAGAATTCATGATGGATTTGATACGATGCTGAATAATTTGTTCCGTTATAGCATCAAAAATTTGTGAGTAAATCCATTTATGATAGAAGATAAAACAAACGATTTGGAATCGTGTGTGATATATGGTTCTAAGTAAAAATTACATAATGGAAGTCTGGATTTGACAAGATACTCAATATTTGTTCTGTTATTAACATCCAATATTTGTGAGCAATTGGATTAATGACAAAAAAGATAAAACAAACGATGCATTAAACGGAGTATGAAACCTATTACTTAAAAATGATTTTAAAGGGCATATAGAACAGTTTCTTGTTATTTTGTCATTTTCATATTTTTTTAGATTCGTAGTTAAATAAGTACCCAAAATTTCAAAAATGACAAGAAAATGCTGGAATACTGGGTTTAAATTTTGATCACTTTTGCGTTTTTTTTCTTAGTTAAAGTGGCATAAAACAATACAAATTTAAAATATTTTAAAGACTTCTCATTTCATTTTATGAAATGCTGATACAGGGTACTATTAATAATATAACATAATACCGAAGTAGCTGTTAATTTGGATTCTGCATATGCGCATTTCGACAACTTATGTCTCTTCAGTGCAGATAAAATCGAAATATTGGAAAGCCATACACCGAAATATGTGTAAAGACTGAAAGAGAACAAATTACCAATAAGATCCATAGAAATGCCAAAATCAGCTAAGGACAAAGATATGCAAGAGAAGATACTCGTTACTTTTGAACAAAAAATTGCTAAATTTAGATATTGCTAGTTTCCAGATAAAATCGGTTTTCGGGCCAGCAACGAAGTACATGGCTACTGGGTTGGTGAATACCTTCGGGACTAACAGTCCACCAACATAGGTATCGGCCAAGTGGTAATAACTAACATAATACCGAAGTAGCTGTTAATTTGAATTCTGCATGTGCGAATTTCGACAACTTATGTCTCTTCAGTGCAGATAAAATCGAAATATTGGAAATCCATATACCACACATGTGTAAAGACTGATAGGGAACAAATTACCAATAAGATCTAAATAGAAAAGCTAAAATCAGCTTTATGCAATGCAAGAGGGAGACACTCCTTAGTTTTGAACAACATTTTGTTAAATTCAGATATTGCAAGTTTCCAGATAAAATCGATTTTCGGGCCAGCATCGAAGTACTGGCTACTGGGTTGGTGAATACCCTCGGGGACTTACAGTCCATCAGCACAGGTATGCTACTCAAAAAGTGGCAAAGCAATATAGGTCACATAGTTTGTTTCCGAGTAACTCGTCAAAATATGCAACTTTTCACAAATCTTCCGTCGATAACCCCCACAAAGTCCAACGAATTTGAAGGCACAAATTACCTATCTTCAAAAACCATCGTAATTACTTTGTGACGTGATATTTACCAACGCCATATACCCGGAAAACATTTTCTTCATTTAATTGATGTTTTCCGTGCAAGACAGCCCACAGGAGACAGGGTCGCTTTAAGCTGTCTTACACGGGTAATTGTCCAATCCGACGTTGTGATTTGTTCGACGTCACAATTGTTACCACAATAAACTCACGGATGATTTGACGTCACAATTGAGAACTACACCAGAAATGGCAAGATTTACCTTCTTTCGGGTTGGTTGTTGTATTTTACGGAAGAAATAGATTCTTATATTCGACCAAAATTGAAGATCGGGATATCTTTCATTTGCGAAATTCTACGTCGTTTACTCTCGTTTCACTCGGGAAAAACGGAATTTCTCCCACTCGTGGAAGATATCCCTTATCTTTAATATGGTCTCGGTATAAGAACCTATCAGTCTTCTTCTGTGTTTGCTATTATTTCCCCTGAACCCTGAACCTGAAACTATTGGTTGTGGCCTTTAATTATTTCGATTTAAAACATCGGAGAGGGAAAAGTTTTTTTTCTGTAACTCTCTTTGAATTTTGAAATCTACTGTACCCGGAAGTTACATTTTGACAAAATTGTGATGTTCCAAGCAAAACTTAGAACATCATTAATCTGACGTCGTCATGTTCTGGCGGGAGATATTTTCAGATTGTATTTTTATCGTGAAATCTCGAATTCTCATGACTAGAATTCAAGCCCTAATCTTCGTGTCATGTGACAAGAATTATACAGACCCTTTAAAAAGCAAGATCAAATATATTTTTGTTTTCTGGTTACTTTTGGTAGTCAGTGTTTTCTATTAATGAATGATATTTTTTATTTTCATTTGGTGATGGTGAAGGCCATTAGACAGAAATCATAGGCATTTTTCTTCTTCTGCATCACTTAATTATATTTTTTACTCTATATATAATGCATTTTGGATTTATTTGCACTGATCATTTTGTTGCCACATAACCATTTTATTGTTTAATTTAATCCTAAACACTTTTCATTTTTTTTGCCTTTGATTTCATCTTAGAAATTTTTTCTTCTATATCTTTTTTATCTTTTACAAGGACAACGTTTTCAGATTATATTTAGTAGGGGAACGTGAAGATGGTTTCAATACAGGGCACCTTTACTTGCTTCTATACTATCCGTGTCTCTTTTACTGAATTCTTCTTATAGTAAGATTTGGCTTATGTTACACATGTTTTCCATATTCTAACGGACTTGTGGTAATTTCTGTTTTTTTCATTGATAGGTTAAACCAGCAAATATGAATTATTGTCAATAAAATTCTAAAACTTTACGACTGTAAAATACAAATACGACTCAAGTTTCTCAAATTTTTACCCCTGCAAAATTATCAATTTTGCACCTTGTTACAAATAACAAAACTTTAAGGTCGAAATTTATCAAAAACAGTTTGATCGGTAATTATGCAATTATAAGTACCAAGTTATAAGCAATTGAATTGATTTACTATACCGATATAATAAGTAGTATGAAAAGGGGGATTCTGCCGCACTAGGGGAAATCCTGCATAGGACCCCCACCCCCGACGGCCAAATGCAAACGGACGGCACTCCTATTGAGCATAGGGTAAATACAAGAATGACATATGTATTCGCTAGTAGACAAGTTATCCCACAGGAAAGTGGGGATCAGGACACCTTTAAGGGAAGGATGTCACAGATTGATATAAATAAAGATATGACATCCAAAAGAAATAAGATGGATCGGTTCCAGGATTTCTTGCTGGAGAATGAAGAAGATTTGGAAGATAGCACCCCACTCCCCAAAAGCAGCATCAGTGCTGCAATGTCCCAAACCTGGTGCAGATGGATGAGCACACCCAGCAGTGTCAAACTTGCGGGGCGGAGCAAGTTCAGCAAATTAAGCAATCAGGGGAGCAGAAGACCACCTGCGGCTACCCACTCAAGAGGAAGAAGGGGCAGTTCTGTATACGTAAGAGCAAGCCGGGGAAGGACGGTCTCTGCTGGAGGCATAATAGGCAACCAAGCAAGACGGAAGAAGAGGAGACCATCCCCGTTGAGGGTAAGATGGTGGTCAAAGAGACCATGAAGACCCTCCGCCAAATAGCTAAGGATGAGGGTCTGAGGGGGGTCAGCAGGAAAAACAAAGAGGCCTTGGTGAAGCTCATCGAGGAGAAAACCACCCGTAAATTCACTCGCCAGGAAGTCTTCAGCAAGAAGCAGCTCAAAGCGCTGGCGAAGAATCGCGGCCTCACCAAGTATTCTCAGCTCAAGAGAGAGGATCTGATCCAACTGGTTGAAGAAGATATCAAGAATGCCCCAGTCGAGGATGAGATCAAGGTCGCCGATAGGCGACAAGCTCTTAATGGCGTATTTGGCACGGTTGTCATCGAACCCGTAAAGTTGCACGACGTGACCACATTTTTCAAAGTAAGTCGGAGCACAATCTCCACCACCATCTCAGATGCTCTCGCCCAAAAGAAGGGATTGAAGGTGCACTTAGTGCTTCTAGCAGAAATGGTGAAGACCAACCCCGCGACCGGAGAAAATACCTACATCACCCCTTACTCTCGATCAGCCCTGACTACCCTCACCCAATCATCCGACCTCGAATTGGAGATTGCCTTCATGATGGAGAAGGTCAAGGAAAATATGGCAAAGTACATGCGGGAAGGGAGTGGTTGGACGTTCGGACACATCGAGAAGCTAGAAATCCACCTCAACCAATTCAAGCCACTTAAGGGGCTCCTTCATACCAATCCCATCGGTTCTCGCGGGAAAGAAGGCGATCATCAATGTGAAAAATGAAGATGATCGCTGCTTCCAGTGGGCAATGCTGGCAGCCCTCCATCATGAGGAAGTGGACCAAAAACTCCACCAACCGCGTAGCTCAGTATAAGAAAGGGGAAGATGAGCTAAAATTCGAAGGCGTCGACTTTCCAGTCTCGCTCAAGGCGATCGGTAAATTCGAGAGGCAGAATCCCACCATCAACGTCAACGTCTTTGGCTTCGATGGCGTAAAGAAGGGTGAAGATGAGGAAGAGGATCTTCAGATCTACCCCATCAAGATATATAAGAATACGGGCTCCACCCACGTAGATCTCCTCTTCCTGACTCGCGAAGGCAAGCAGCATTACTGCTGGATCAAGAGCCTTTCACGTCTTTTGACGTCTCAAGTCACCGATCTTCTTCTGCCGCAGATGCCTCTCCCACTTTTCCAGGCAGGATATCTTGGACGAGCATATGGAATATTGCAGCCAGAAGGATGCGGTCAGGATCGAGATGCCGGAAGAAGGGACTGCTAATACGTGAAGTACGCTCATGGTGATTACAAGGCCCCAGTCGTCTACTGCGGGGAGGATGCGGCCAAGAAATGGAGTGTATGGAGGAGGAAGTGCGAGCCATTGGTAAGATATACAAGGAGAATAAGCCCATGGTGATGACCGACGAGGACAAAGAGAGCTTTGAAGAAAGCACGCACTGCCACATTTGCGGGGATGAATTGGGAGGGGATAAGGTTCGGGACCACGACCATTTTATTGGGAAATATCGCTGCGCAGCACACAAACAGTGTAATCTGGACTTCCAGCTCCCGAAGCACGTCCCTATCCTCTTCTACAACTAGAGTGGGTATGATTCCCACATCTTCGTCAAGGAGCTTGGATTCACTGAGGGTAAGATCGATTGCATCCCAAATACCGATGAGAAATATATCAGCTTTTCCAAGAAGGTGGGAGATCTGGAGATGAGATTCATCGATTTGATGCGCCTCTTACTCGGCTCACTGGATAAGCTAGCCAAGAGCCTCACCCCCGACAAATTCAAGACCGTGAAAGCAAGATTTGGCGATCGCCACGAGCTGATGATCGCAAGGGGGTATTTCCCTACGATTATATGGATGGGGAGGCCAAGCTAGAAGAGACTCAGCTCCCACCCAAGGAATCCTTCTACCGCACACTTTCCGGGAAGGGCATCACCGACGAAGACTACGCGCACGCTCAGAGGTTCTAGGAGAATTCGAGTGCAAGACCCTACGCGACTATCACGATCTCTACCTAGAGACCGACGTCTTGCTGCTTGCCGACATCTTCGAGAATTTCAGGGATATCTGCCAGACTCATTATGGGCTTGATCCTGCCAACTACTACACATCGCCCGGATTGTCCTACGACGCTGCCCTCAAAACCAGTGGGCAAAGCTTGGAGCTTCTCTCCGATCCAGACATGCTGCTAATGTTCGAGAGGGGCACCAGAGGAGGAGTCGCCATGATCTCCCACCGCTACGGCAAGGCTAATAATCCCTACATGACCGACTACGACGCCTCTCAGCCCACCAAGCATCTCACCTACCTCGACGCCAATAATCTCTACGGGTAGGCGATGTCGCATCCTCTCCCCACGGGAGATTTCAAATGGATCGAGCCGGAGAAGATCGATGAGATCTTGGAATATCCCGACGACCACGAATATGGGGTCATAGTAGAATGCGATCTCGAATACTAGTATCCACAGGATCTTCACGACGCCCACAACGACTACCCTCTTGCGCCTGAGACCGTAGAGATAAAAAAAGTCCGCAAGCTCGTACCTCACCCGGGCAAGCGTGAGAAATACACCCTCCACTATCGAAATCTCAAGATGTATCTGGAGAGGGGGGATGAAGCTCACCAAAGTCCATCGGATCATCAGGTTCAGGCAATCCCCATGGCTCAAGAAATATATCGACCTAAATACCACTCTCTGCGCCAAGGCCAAGACCGACTCCGAGAAGGATTTCTTCAAGCTCATGAATAATTCGGTCTTCGGCAAGACCATGGCGAATATCCGGAAGCACGTAGACGTCAGGCTGGTCACCACCGAAAAGCAGGCCCTGAAGCTCGTGGCCAAGCCCAACTTCGAACGTCGGGTGGTCTTCACCGAGAATCTAGCAGCCGTCCACATGAAGAAGACCAAGCTGAAATTCGATAAGCCAGTCTACCTGGGAGCCTGCATCTTGGATATTTCGAAGCTTCTCATGTACGATTTTCACTATGAATTCATGAGGAGGATGTACGGTGATCGTGCCCGACTTCTCTTCACCGACACAGACAGTTTGGCCTATGCAATCAAGACCGACGACTTCTACCAGAATATCGCCCCACACGTCCAGGAAAAATTCGATACGTCCAACTACCCGGACGAGCATCCCTCCGGCATCCCCACCGACGTGAATAAGAAGATCCTCGGGGTATTTAAGGACGAGTGCGGCGGCAAGGCTATGACCGAATTCGTGGGCTCCAGGTGAAGCTATACGCTTTCAAGGTGGATGACGGTGAGACCACCAAGAAGGCGAAGGGAGTCACCAAGAGCGTCATCAAGCGCAGCATCGCCTTTGAGGACTACAAGCGATGCCTCACCATTCAGAAAGAAATCCATCGTCCGATGAATATCCTCCGGAGCCATCTCCATCAAATCTACGCCGAGGAGATCAACAAGATCGCGCTCTTCGCCAAAGACGACAAGCGCCACATCCTCCTCGACGGCATCAACACCCTTGCCAACGGACACTATCGAATCGCCTGCAACTGAGGTGAGATCATCCCCTCTGCACTTAGTAGGCTCTGACGGGTGCGGATGCCCATCCCACACTTAGTAGGCTCTGACGGGTGCGGATGCCCATCCCACACTAAGTAGGCTCTGACGGGTGCGGATGCCCATCCCTCCTTCTCCACACTTGGTAGGCTCTGACGGGTGCGGATGCCCATCCTGACTGTCCGTACTTAGATAAATGAGCAGCATACGAGTGCATGGCATCTTCCTCCCCCACCAGCCCCTCTCGAATCTAGAGCTGGAGGAAGCTGCCAAGGCTCTGCATATCCCCCACTTCAGAGGGGTATTCATGCGCAATGCCCTGCCACCCACCCCACGCCCCATCGAATGCGGCATCCTGAATCACGACGATCGCAATGGCCCCGGCACGCACTGGACGTGCTGGCATACGCATGGAGGACTCAAAGTCTACTTCGATCCCTACGACCTACCCCCACCCAACGAGAAAGTCGACTATCTGAGGCCGGAGATTCGATATAATACCGACGAGCTTCAGCGTCGCGGCGACGTGGTCTGTTGGCACTTTTGCTTGCACGTTTTGAAGCTTCTTTCGGAAGGTTGGACGCTCGAGGAGGTCATCTTCGACCTATAGATAAATGGATAAGTTTGGATCTCACTCGAGGAAGCGCATGCCCGTCTGGCGGATGCTTCAGGATCTCAATATGAACGATCATCGCATCACCAGTCTTGGATTGCCGCGGGATAGCTCGGACGCCGTGACGAAGAAATGGGTCACTCAGTAGCTGAAGGAGAGCCTGAAAAGTATCGATGACCTAGAGGCAGAGCTTGGTGCTACCCAGAAAGCTCTCGAGGAAGAAAAGAAACGCTTCGACCGCATTGAGAAATACATGGCAAAGTGCCTACCCATGGCAGGTGGTAAGATGGGAGGGGATATCGATATGCAAGGGCACGCGATCCACAATCCGCCAGAAGGGACCCGAGCAGACGAGCCGGTACCAAGGGATGGTATGCTAAAAATTGGCAGGAGGCGGTCAGTGCGATGCAAGGAGGGATCGAAGCCATGGATAAAAAGATCACGTCTCACCACGGATAGCTTCACAGCCTTTCTGGTTTCTCTCTTTCGAGGGACCGGAAAGACTACCGGTTATTGCCAGTCGGAGTCTTTGACCCATGAATTGAAAGATGCTGGATATCCCAGCCACTTCACGAAGATTTCCTTGACCCCATCCTTGGTTCGTCGCTGTAAGACTTTCTCGATGCGAAAGACGTCCTGATCGGTGCGCTGCAGCTCCTGCTCGTAGAAGGATCCCTTGATCTCCTCGTCGTTGTAGAAGTCCTTGAGGCGATAGGTCGGTGGCTGCGTCGCTAGGGCCTGAAAGATGGCGAAGACTTCCTCCGTCCAGCGCGGAGTATATCCCTTCTCGAAAGTGCCCTTCTTCTTGATGATCCGGACTTTATCGCTGACGTCGAATCGATGAGGCTTCATGGGTGGGAGATCTCCGTAAAGATTCCAGAAGACCCTGGCCTCGTGCTCTTTCTTGCTGAGTCATTTTGATGGATCGATGCTTGGTGGTATATTATACTTGCGGACGATATCTTCCAAGACGGGGAGAAAGGTGCGCGTAGAAATGGCCGAGAAGTACTTGAACATCTTCTCCTTCATGGTACGATTCCAGCGCTCCACCACGCTCGATTTCTCCTCATTCTCCGTAGAGTAGAGATCGACGTCGTGCTTCTGGAGCAGAAACTTCATCTCACGAATATAAAATTCCGTGCCCTTATCGGTCCATAGCTTCTCGGGCTTGCGATTCTTGAAAACGGTCCGGAAGGCATCTCGCACCGTCGCACCTTTCTTATCTTTGAGCAGCTCCAACCAGCAATACTTGGAGAAGACGTCGATGATGCTCAAGATGTATTTGAAGCCTCGATTATCGCGGGAGAAGGCGCTCATATCTACGAGATCGGCTGCCCAGGTCTCGTCCACCCCACCTACCACCACGCGACGCTTCTGGAATTTGCGACGGACGGGCTTATGCAGCTCTTCGGCTAGACATCCGACCATCTTACTTTTTTTTCTTCACGCCCAGCCCAAATCGTGCCTTGGTGCTGATGATTGGCCTGACGATACTTCGATCCATGCGCTCGCGGGCCGTGGGCTGCTGGATGCCATCCAGCTCCTTGAGCATGGTCTTATCGCAGATCGAATTGCGTGCGGCCGTATCCTGATGCCTGGCATAGCAGAGATCGTGATGATAGATGCCTTATCCACACGATTGATCGGTATGGACCAGGGTTTGGGAGTGCCGTCTGCCTTTAGACGCTTATGAAGCTTGGTGCTGGGCCGGTGAAATTATGCCCCGGTAAGTGCATTTCCACGGGCATGCGATTGAGCATTTTATTCCAGAGTCCGGCACCTGACGCAGCGATAAATTGGGACTTTTGGGAGCCGCAGACGACGCAGGTTCCGACCTTCCGCAGCCTCCCATTGCTTGCCAGCACTTCACGGACCCCTAGCGTATCGGTGGGCTTTCGACATTTCAAGCAGAACATTGCCATTTTATATAGATAAATGGACGTTGAAGACCTTACGTACGATGAGCCTACCGCCAGTAGGCATAATCACTTTCTCCTCCCGCAGCGATCCATCCGAGGTCTGATCATCGGAAAATCGGACTGTGGCAAGACGACGCTGTTGAATAACCTCCTCCTGCGCGAAGGATGGCTCGACTACGATCGACTCTACGTCTTCGGAAAATCGTTCCACCAGCCCATTTATCAGCAGCTGCGGCGGGCGTTTTGGAAATGATTTTCGAAAGACGATATCCGCGAGCTTCTTTCCATCAAGGATCGCTATCCGCGCTCCTTGATCGATGTGTTGGATGCGATGAAACCACCGAACCAAGTGGTATCGAGCCCTTCTTCTTCGAGCAGGTGACCGACGTGCCCGACCCCCGCGACCTCGACCCCTCTAGCAAGAATCTCATGGTCTTCGACGACTTGATGCTCAGCAAGCAGAGCAAGTGCGAAGATTACTACCTGCGCGGGCGCCATAATAACGTCGATTGCTTCTACCTCTAGCAAAATTTCTTCAAGCTCCCTCGGCAATCGATTCGGGAGAATGCCAACTTCATCTTACTCTTCGAGCAGGATGCCAAGAATCGCGATCATATCCGCCGGGACCATTGCAGTGATCTCATCCCAGCTCAGTTCGATACCCTATGCAATCGCTCTTGGGCCAAGCCTCACGGAATCATGACCATCGATCTCACGAGCCCCAAAACGAATGGAAAGTATCGATGCAATCTGGATGAATTCTATCGAGTATAAAATAAAGAATGATGCAGGAATTTTTCCTGGAAAATCAAAGGGACTTGGATCGGGAGAATGCCCCCAAGCCCTCACGACCACCCCTAGATGTAAGCACCGGTGGGAGCGAGCGCTTTCCTACGGTATGGAGCCGGGATATAGATGCGGAAGATGTGGTGCCGAAAGGTATGCTCACCGCATCGATGATGAAAAGTCCTATAATTCCCGCTCCCGCCGACGGCCGTCGCTCGGACCCCAGTGCTGTATCAAGACGATTCGAGGCCATCAATGCACGTAGCCCTCCATATCGCCAAGCGATAAATGCAAGAGGCATTCGAGGCTATTTCCTACGGCATGCTGCCGGTGTGGAGCTCCGATCGCTCGCGGTAAGGTTTTGGACCGTATCCACCAAGAGATTATTGCCATGCCCAAATTCGCCACCCTCTGGTCGGGCGTAAAAGTCAGGATGGTAAGGGAGTACGATCATTAAATCTTGGAGAGGATGGAAGTCTTCTGCTCCCCCAAATGCATCAACGCTTTGGAGAAGCCCCCATAGCCCCATAGCGTTCGTCCCGATGCCCCATAGCATTCGATCCATCGCCTTCCAACGCCCCCTAGCGTTCGTCCCATCGCCCCATAGCGTTCG
>MJUU01005589.1:66756-77945 GCA_002080025.1 Modiolus philippinarum
ATGCAATAAAAGTATAACAAATGTTTAGAGCTGGTGTTGACTTTATTTAATTCTTCTTGTTCTAAATATTTGCTTTTAAAACGTTTTGATACCAACTACGAAGGAAAATTGAATGTTCACTGTCAAAATTGGTCTCATTGTTTTTTGCTGAAACATTGTAATAAAGATTAACTTGAAACTGTAATTAAACCACGATGTTGCCCTAGAGAAATATAGTATATCCTTCCGGATCAAGTGGATTACGATATTTCTCCATTTCGAGATAGTTAAATATGTGATTTTCAACATGCGAGCTTTAGCGAGCATGTTAAAATCAGAAATTTAACTATCGAGAATGGAGAAATATCGTAATCCACGAGCAAACGGAAGGATATATTGTTTCTCCAATGGCTTTTACTGTGTTTCAGGTGCAGATTCAATGGTTCAGCACGGCTGTCAACAGTGGTCGCGCTTTCTGAAAGCCTAGTAATGATGACGTCACAATAGACTTTACGAATAAAATGAAACGTTGCGGGAAACATCACGCAGAAATTTAATCAACGTGTGGATTAAAAATATTACGTATTTTTAACAAACTGGGTTAACACTCTAAGAATTGGAGAAACTTTATTCCATCATATGAATATCAATTTTAATTTACAGGAATGTTATCTAAAATGGGCGACATATGACAGCAGTTGTAAGAATACTTTGCCAGTTTATTTTATGTTTGCGGACAATCCCGCATCCACGAGATTCAAACACAATGGAAGTGCCATTACTCGACATCTAGTAATGAATTCCACTCCAACCGGTGCTAGAGTCTGTCTTGGACTTACTATGGGGTATGAGCAAAGCTCATTTTTGAAAACATCATAATAAACAACGATTAAAGCGTTTTTCCATTACTTTGTTTACCATTTATGTGTGGTGACTTTTTCCCATGTGTATTTACCCCATATCCTTTCATTTTTTATTGTAGACTGAAGTTTGTCTCACCAGTAGTGTATTGTGGGGTCCAACGGTAAAAAAAAATATCCCCGTTAGAGAGATGTATGCTCTATGTACATTTCAGTTATGGTGTACTTGTTCTTGAAAGAATTTCTCATACGGATACACTATATTTTTTAAAAGGAGTAGGGGCGGTACGGGCCTTATTAGGCCCGAAAAATAAATTTGGTGAAATTCACAGAATTTTCTCATCGAAATGTTCTAAAGGTATGCCTTTTCAGTAAACAGTAACAGTTCTCAAATACTACTGTATGATTACTGAGTTTTGTATTGTAGAAGAAGAGACAAATTACGGATTTTGTCAAAAAATGACAAATTTGACCGATTTTGATTATTTTTTCTGTATCGGAAATATACAGCACATGCAAGAACCACAAAAATATTTGTATGAGAGGTTTAGCTCATCTGCACCAATAAGTTGGTAAATTATCTAATTGGTTCTTGAATGTGCTCGATATTTCCGAAAAACTATTCGAAAATCTTTCAAATTCGGTATATTTCTATGATAATGCACAAAAGTAGCGTTTTCATGACGTCAGAACTCTACCAATAGTGACGTCATGGTTATAACTTTTGCATTTTTTCTGTAAATGGGATCTCACCTTTGAAACGAACATGAAAGAAAATCTTGAGATGCAACTTGGAAATTGGGCAAAATCAACCCCTTATCGCTCCTTGTCCTTTGGCATTTCATTTTTTGCAAATCTGAATTATTATTCTGATCACTCGCTTATAGTGAACACATCTCACTATTACATAATGCAAAGTTTTTTTGCAATTTACTCCATGAGTGCCCTGTAGTTGCTTATTTTTTTTGTAATTGTCTTCTATTAGTGTTAAGTGTTTATGTAGGGCAACAAATGACAGCAGTTTAAAGAATACTTTGCCAATTTATCTTATGTTTGTTGCCAATCCCCTATTCATAATTCAAACACCATTGAAGTAGCATTGCTTGAAATCTGTTAATGAATTTCTCTCAAATCGGTGCTTAGTAGAGTCTGTCTTGAACTTACTTTGGGGCATGAGCAAAGCTCATTTTTGAAAACATCATAATAAACAACGATTAAAGCGTTGTTCCATTACTTTGTTTACCATGTACTTGTAGAGACCGTTTTATGTGCTTTTACTTCATCACGGTGTGGGGGGATGGTTAATTCCTATATAGAGGTATGCCGCAATGGGTCTGTTTTTTTTTTGCAGTTGTCAACTATATGAATGGGTAGTAATTTTTTGACCTCTTGTATATAAATGGGTTGTAATTTTACCATAAATCAACAAAGTCCCTACTAGTTGCTGTAATTAGTCCAGTATTTATCATCAGTTGATGTTGAATAAAACCCTGCAGTGAAATTAATGGTTTTCTTACTCCAATCACACAATTTTACTATTCAGTTGGGTTGCTTGACTTTAAAATTCACTATATGAATGGGTCGGTATTTTGCTCAGGACACTATATGAAGGGAGAGTGTTTCGAGAATTGTACTTCATATCCTTTAATTTGCCCCTAGTAACAACACCAATACTATATCTTTATTTGCAGACAAAAGACTCGTTAGAGTCATAGCAATACATTCCAATACAAAAAGAACATTTCAAACTATCAAAGTTTTTTTTTATATATTAAAACAGTAAAGCTTAACCTACTCCCCTCAGTTCTAATGACCTCTTTATGAAAGAAGCAACTGCTTTAGGTGTTGACGGATTCAGAATTGTTTTTAAATTTATTATGTCTGATCCAGTTTTTAGGTCAAAATCTTAATTAAATTCTAGTTCGTTACGTAGATGTTTATTCACAGGACAATGTAGAAAAAAGTGATATTCATCATCTAATTTGTGTTTACAACTTATACAAAATCTCTGGTCTCTAGGTATTTTTTTATATCCCCCGATTTCAATTTGAAGCGAGTGGTCACTAGTTCTGAATTTAGTCATATATATACGCATATTTACTGAATTAAATAAATGTCGACACATACAGTAAAAGCAACAAACTATGAATCAATGTGACGTGCAGCAAAGCACTTCACAATAATTCATACGCAAAGCTACGTGGAAGGTTTTTTTATTGAATTTAATTGACAAACACAATTCGAGCAGTGTGCTACAAAACAGATTGAAATAATGTTGTCCCTTTGCTCATCATTATTTGTAAATAATCTTAACTCCAACCTTCGCAAATTGTATGATTTTTGTAATTGCAATAAGAGGGCTTTCTTGGTTATTATTAATAATAGCAATTCCTTATTAATCTATCTGAACAGGATATTAACTTGTTTGTTTATTTTATACATTATCCGTAATTGTATACAAATAACGTCACTGCTTTTCCTTCTTATTTGAATATTAATTATAATCATTAATATCGTAATATGAAGCATGTAACATTCAATTCTACTGAAATATTACTATACAATTACTGTTGCTATGGAGATATATTTGATTTGAAATGTTATGCAACGTGGTAATAAACTTTTCATCGATTCTAAAAAACATATCGTCAAGGTGATGTACTAAACAATATCAAAAATGAATTTGAGCTGAGAGTGAAGTGAAGAAACCGGAAATTGTCAACATAAATCGATTGGAACTTACCTAAAACTGATAAAAACAAAGATAATTTTCCAAACCCGGGCTGTCCTGAGAACTTTTTAAACAATACCTGAAATAAATATGATACATATATTTTTTACAATGAGAACTGAGTTGATTTCGGAATTTCTCACATCGAGTTAAATAAATTTTGCAAGGCTTGCAGAGTTTTTAAACATTTTAAAAAATTATTTAACAAGATGTGAGAAATTTCCTTTTTAACATGTTTAAGTTGTCAAAAATGTTTCTCTAATAACATAATGTAAAACACCGAGGATTATGTTCCGAATAGATTTGGCTGCAAATTCCACATGAGTTGTTCTCTCTGTATGAGAAATATTTTTATCATATACTTAGTTAGAATATGGTTAAACTTTTACCCCTATATAAAACTAGATGATTTCAACAACAAAAATGACAAAGTGGGCTGATATAACATCGTTATCGACTGCTTCCGTTCATTATCACATGCCTTTCCGTCACTGCTCGGAAGCTTTATCACACGCAAGTTCGTGTATTCCGTAAAAACGACAAACATTGCACACTATATCGTTATATAAAAAAAACATCACATACTATTAATGACTTTGTTATAAGTCGCGATCGTGATTTATCAACCCGAAAAAATGAAATATTCACCGAGCCGTAAGCGAGGTGAATATACATTTTTGAGGGTTGATAAATCACGATGACGACTTATAACAAAGTCATTAATTGATTTATTACATGAATAAACTTGTTTTTACAGTAGGCACTCTGAACATCTTTAGTACCACAATATTTATACTTGAAATATGTTAAATTCTCAAAATTAACAATATATTATCTTCACAACAGCAAAATCAAAACCAAATGTGGAATTCAATTACCAGCTTTAATATGATTTGTCGTTGTGTCATTCTACTTTCGTTTTCTATTATAAGGCTAAAACCGTGCACTATCACATTCCGCATGACCGCTGTTGGTCTATTTTTAGAAAGTAAGCCTAGAAGCGGAAATATCACGATTTAACATGACCTGAAAGTGACTTAACGACCAATCGGAAAATCGGAAATATCTATTCATGTAATAAAACAAAATACTAATACTGTATTTTATTAGTATACAATGTAAGTATATATTTTTCAGCTGAAAATTTCTTTTACAGTTGAAGTACTAAGTATATGATAAAAATCTCATTACATGTCATTTTTCATATCACATCCTTCATCAGCCCTCGGTCATAAAATCATCCCTCGAGCCTAACGACTCTCGGGCTGATATTACGACCTTGGGGTAATAAAGGGTGTGATATGAAAAACGCCATGAAAAAATCTATAATTATCACACCGGTCCGGCGTTGGTTAAATTTGCTAGAAATTGAAGAACAATTTATTAGACACAATACGCAATGATCACTATGATTAAAACTCACAAATTATTAGTGCAGATTAGAACTTCAAAATTCAATTAAATAATTCAGATTATATATATTAAGATTTACAAGATACTTTACTGATTTTTTTCTACTAAATCCCATTCTAGAACAATTACAGTGATGTCTTTTTGTTCATGTATATCAACTAAAGATTGACTGATTGTCTTTAAGTAATGTGTTACATCTATTCAGCAGTATTCCCGCGATATGAAGATATATAACAACTCTAAATATACTTAATATTAAGAATGGCCGTAAAAAGCAATACAGGTCCTGGAAAGAGGATATAATCGAAATGGTTTGATATTGCTACTGGCAGCCAAGAGGACGTCTTTGAAGCTTTCTCTGATGTTTTTAATAGTAATGTGGCGTCAATGAATTCCGAACACATCCTAATTTTACGTCCTTAGACGTAATTTAGATATTGCAAGTTCCAGAATAAAACCCGAAGTACTGAGCTCGTGGGCTCGTGAGTACCCTTGGGGACCAACAGTACACCAGCAGAGACATCGGCCCAGTTGTAATAAATAACAAATAACGAAGATACTGTTAATTAAGATTCCACAGATACGCAGTTTGACAACTTATACGTCTTCAGTGCAGATCAAATCGAAAACATTTGGAATTAATATGGTGAAGATAACAGGAAAGGAAACACTTACAATGACCGAAAATTACACACAATCACATGCCACAATCTACCAGGGAACTATACAAAAAAAACAATAAAAAGTCAAAAGATAAATGCAGACAATGATAGAAACTTGAGATAGCCTGACTTGGTACCGGCCTTAGCAAGTTATAGCGGTAGGGTTTAACCGGTTTATGGGTATCCAAACCTCCCTTTCTTTATACCGTTTCCCTATAGTATAATAAACATAAAAATAAAACCCAATACCGGTAGACTACTAATTTGGAAGTCCATAAACCGAAATACTCGTGAAAGTAGATTTGAGAACAAATAATCAATGGACCTAAGAAGTAGAGCAAAAATTCAGCTAAGGATAGAGCGATGAATGAGAAAGATACTCCTTAGTTTTTAACACATTTTGGTAAATTCAGATATTGCAAGTTTAAAAATGTAATCGGCTTTCAGGCCAGAAATGAAGTACTTTTGCATCACTTATCATCCTCCCCATGGTTAAATCAGCCTGCAGAGCCTTTCCCCAAAAGTTCTGTCCGGTTTACTCGGATATATCAGAGGTTGCCCTGGATATATCAAGCGATTCTCCCAACGTTTCAAAGGCAATAACTTTTTTTTCAAGTTTTCACGCGAAATCAAATGGATAAAAATAAACATCTATTGCATTTACTCTTTCCGATTAGGCATTCAAAACAGAATCATGATCACACAAATAAATAAACTAGACGTCAGAAAAATTGTAAAAACTGTAGTTGATATATCCTGCAGAACTTTGACATCATAAAAGCTGAAAGGAAAGATAGAATATGGCAACGACCAAAGGTTGCTGAAACATTAAAAATCGACATTATTTCGATAGTTCGGTCAAACTATTCATCCAGTTACCACACCTTTGCCCATAAAATGATAAAAAAAAAATATCAAACATGTTTTTGAAGCTGAAAATTGCTGAAAAGGCGAGAATGACATGTATGTTGAATTTCCCGCGCAACTTTAGAAGAATTTGATACCTCAGTTCAATATTTACAAATCTAAAATACAAAGTAAAGGATGATAAACAAGTAAGGCTTTTGACAGCTGATGTATTGTAAAATATCATCCCGCTCTCTACGCTCACTCGCCCCTGTGCCTCATAATCTGACTCACGGGTTGATAATTTACGATAGATACCTGTCAAGAGCCCGATTAGTTCGCTACGCTCACTCGCCCCTGTGCTTCATAATCTGGCTCACGGGTTGATAATTTAAGATAGATAGCTGTCAAGAGCCAGATTGTATATACATATTTGTACATCAATACAATTACACATCAGTTTACAAAAATATACAGGCAGTATGTTTGATTTAGGAGAGGGTTCGGATTTGCAGCTTTGTCTGTGGTTTGAAATTGTTTCAAATGTCCGAAATATGAAAGTGAACGAAAAATAATTTTAAAAAATATTAATAAAATATTCAAAGAATTTTACACTTAAAAAAAATCTGCAGCTTAAATAATTGATTTTGTCTTTTGAATGCATGCAGAATATTTTCTCCTCAGAATTAAGTTATTAATAAAGTTATTATCAATCTAGAATCACTAATATGAATAAAAAACATTTATTTCATGGCTGTTCATTTCAATCACCAATGACCAAAATTTTAAGAATTATGCTTTAATTAGCTGCATCAGTACACACGTGATCAAAATAAGCCAATAAATCATTCTGTATCATGCCTTTTAAACGACCTTGACATACTAACCTATAATCAGATATGTATCCCAACAACGAAAGAAAACATGAAAGACCTCATCAGGCAATACATATTTATTTTCTCCTCGGAATATTACCCCACAAATAGTTACATTAACCAATATTTTATGGAAATTGTTCAATGGCCATTAACCAATTAAACTAAATATCAAATTGATAAATTTTTTCCAATAACACATTTATTTGTCCTACGATAAGTAGGAATTCAGAGTATCATTTTAGTCGATTAAGCAAATAAGTATAGGAAAAAACATTTTGTTTAATGAATAAGTAAGCTTAGAGATTGCGAGGGTGGATTTGTGTCATCGGCCTTGAGGTGAAAGCCAATACTTTTTTCTGTTCAAAAGTTTCCCTGAACTCAGTGTTGTATTTTGAACAAATATATCATGATAAGGAAGGGATACAAGTCGCAGGGCGGTAAAATTTCCCGAGCCTGCAAGGCGAGGAAAATTTAGACCCAAGACTTGATATTTTTGGGAAATACTCCGACGTTCATGATATATCTGTTTAATTACACCGAATGTCTCTATCATCAAAATGCACAGATGACTCCGGGACAAATACCACGACATGGTATTTGCCAAAAAAAAAAATACCACGGCTTTTAACCAATCAGAATGCAGCTTACTTACATAAGGTGTAATTATTTGTACAAAGTCACAATTCTACACTGCCGAGTCTGTCTCAAATCCGTCGAATCTAACGGATATAGAGACAGACCCTTGAGCGTAACAGAGCAAAGCGTAGTGAGCCAGGGGGCAGCACTAGTCAGTCTAAGTCACTATTGCGCTTGATAATATTTCCGTGGTTTTATGCACCTGCTTTGTCTTTTTGGATGCCAGCTCCTAATAATTACGGAGGTTCGCTCCTCATGTTTTGGGATTTCTGTAAGATATTCGGAATTCTCTGGTTTTATCCATTTAAAAGCATTAAAATTTTTTGCCCATGGACTCCCTTATTTGTTCTCATAATTTCATTGTATACATCTTTATGAGCATTCTGTGAAAATTTAATCAGATTTTATTTATTCTGTCACATTCATTCATGGTCAAACCTGGCTAATGTTAATCCTATGAAAAATTCGAGAAGTTCATTTTCCCTCCAATTTTTCAATCACTTATATCTCAAAAACGAGATCATCAACCTATCATTTATTTCGCTTAAATTACTTGTTTTTTTAATTTTCTAACAAAAAATCACATTTATTTGAAATCCGATTTATTTTTAAATGGAATAGCGAACCCCCTTAAGTTCAGTAATTCTATTATTAGCCTTATTTTTGGTAATACGTATTCTATACTTTAGATCATCAGTTTTCTTGAACTCGGGTGGATATGATTTTTTGATAGGAATGCGTCACCTAACTTTTCACTTTCCCTGAAATGATATGTTTCCTAAACTCAGATCTGGAGATTTTCATTTGCCTTTCACTATCATTTTAAGTTTTAAGTTATCTTGATTTAATATTGGTATTAATGATATGTTGTTACAAAGCCGTGCCAAGAATTAATGCAGAAAAGGTATTTGCAATTTTTCATGTGGAAAAGGACAAAGTTTTGAAAGATACCGGAATATTGACCTTTATGTTTTAAATGGACAGATGAGCTGCGTTTCTTTATCTAATATCAGGAGGCAAACGGTGAAAATAATCGTAACTAAAGATGGTAAATGACATTACATAGATTCATCAAAGGAGTTTTCAAATAGAAAAAATCATAAATGCCCTAACAAAAGGTGCCAAGTCCTTTATGATTACTCCTCTACCTTTCCACAAAGGAGTTTTCCTATCTAAATATTTTTACTTTTTGAATCTCATTCTTTATTACTTAGCTTCCATAAGTTAACAATCATATGAACTGTCCATTTTTTATATTCGACGTCACACTTGTCAATGCCTTTGGGAAATACTCATACTAGTTCTTACAGATACATGTAGGATATGCTTAGTTCAGTGTCAAAGTTCTAACTGAATAACAAAATACCGAAGTTACAGTGAATTTAGTTTCTCCATACTCGCATTTCGACAACTTATGTCTCTTCAGTGCAGATCAAATCAAAACACTTGGAAATCCATAAACCGAAATATGTGTAAACCTGATAGAGAACAAATTACCAATGAGATCTAAATAGAAAAGCCAAATACAACTAAGGACAGAGCTATGCAGGAGAAAGATAGTCCTAAGTTTTGAACAAAATTTCCTTAAATTTAGATATTGCAAGTTTACTAATGAAATCGGTTTTCGGGCCAGCACCGAAGTACTGGCTACTAGGTTGGTGAATACCTCTGAGACTAGTGAAACAGCAGAGGCATCGGTCCAGTGGTATTAAATAACAAAAATACTAAAACTACAGTGAATTTAGTTTCTGCATATGCGAATTTCGGCAAATGATGTCTCTTCAGTGGAGATCAAATCAAAACGTTTGGATATCCATAAACCGAAATATGTAAATCTGATAGAAAAGAAATAACCAATAGGATCTAAACAGAAAAACAGAAAAACCAAATGGAGATATTCCTTTGTTTTGCACAAAACTTACTGAAAAATATAACTGATTTTAAAGAAAATTTAATTATATTACTAACCCATTTCCCTGTTAAGTTTTAAGTCAATTTTTCAATATTGACCTTTTTTATATTTTCAGCATATGATGATACTAGTCGTTGGGAAATTTTCGTAAATACATTAGGGCTTGCTATATGGTGTGAGGTTCCTCACTGTGTTGAAGACCGTACGGGGACCCCAGATGCTTTGTTTCGAGTCGTTTTAACCTGGATATTGGATGTTGTCTCCTTGACATTTACCCCATTTCCTTTCCTTTTCATATTGTTGTACAAATATATTTATCGTGAAAACAATAACTACAGAATTGGACGAGAACTTATTTTTTAGTTTTTAGTTTTTATGTTGTAAGTTTTTGGTCTCCTTTTCATTTACTTCTGAACTCATTTAATCATTTTATGTCTCTGAGTGATATAAAATTCAGTAATTTAAAGGCAGTTATATAACAGAGATGCCCGTTAGATCATTTTATACAGTGAACACATCATCAATAACCATAAAAACATACTACAGAGACACATCAATTGTTGTTTGCGCCGTGACACTTTCTATAACTGGTACATTAAAGTTGTATTGTACTCAGCAGATCAATATCAATAATTAATTACTGTATAAAATTAATTTATAGTTTCAGAATGAATTTCCATTTAATTAAATTGATAGTCTGGAACTCTTTAAACAAAATGCAATTAAGAATGTCATACTCCAAATGCTCAGGAAGTAACAGACCTTGTATTTGGTTTGATAATTTTGATGGTTATTAAAAAAAAGTATCCATCGCACTTCTCCAATAGTTCCAGAAAAAAATACATGAAATTTTACTTGGGATATACAAAAAAACCCAGATGAATGTCTACTGATGTGAAAATAAATTAACTAAATGGATGGAGCTACACTTAAGAAAGTGGTTGTTTATTCAGTTATTGCCAAGTGGAATAGATGTCATTGATAATAATGTAATTTGACCATTCTGGTTTAAAAAGATTCAAATCAAAATTATGGGCAATTAATATTGAAACAAACACGAAAAGGTCCTCGACATTACGAAAAAAGAAAAGAAAACAGTTGTAGGCTTCTTGAAATAGTAAACATTTTATTGTATGGATTCCAGTATTATCCTAGCGTCCTGAACAGCTGGCATTATTCAAATTATTTATAAAAACAAAGGGATCAAAACAACCTTGACTCATACAGAGCTAAAACTTTGATAATAAATAGCAGAAAGCTACATCTTTTTTT
>MJUU01005589.1:78042-93996 GCA_002080025.1 Modiolus philippinarum
AAATGGCCGTACAGCTCATTAAAATTATTGCAGTTGGAGTTAACATATGTGTTATGGTCTCATGTTCATTTACTCCATATCCTTTCGTAAAATATTTACTGCACTTTTATTGATTTTAAAAAGCATTTGATACAGTTTTTAGGGCAGGTCTTTGGATAAAATGTAAGATTGTGGAGTGAATGAAAAAGTTTTTAAAGTTATTGTTTTTAAACTAACAAAATACCGAAGTTACTGTTAATTTATTTCCTGCCTATGCGCATTTCGACAACTTATGTCTCATCAGTGCAGATCAAACCAAACAGTTGGAAGTCCATTTACCAAAAAACAGGGGTATTATTTGTATTATAATATTAAATCTTGTAAAACAGGGACGTGATTTCCAAGACTTTTTCCAATGCGAAATTGGTGTTCGTCAGTTCTAAAATACTTCTGCTTTTTTGTTTTCAACTTTTTAAGAGCACTTTTTGGGGATTGCAGTATAACTGGATTTGGACATGTTCCAAATTTACCCAAAGACAATGTTTTCTACATCCATTTTCATCATTGTTCGCAGACGATACTTTTCTGCTAGTCGAGAGGTCGGCCAGAAAAACTGCAAAATGCTCTATCAAATAGAAAAAAAGAAGGGAAACAGTGAATGTGTCAAAGAGACAACGACACAAAGGGGGGGGGGTAATTACAACTCAAAGCCACCATAAGATCTTCAATGAACGGCGAGGAAACCCCACGCCCAACGGCAGGTCGGAGTCGGCCCCCTAAATAAAGAGTAATTAAGTTTAGCGAAATAAACACCACCCTAGACTCCTATAGACATAAAGTAGACCAAGTAGAAAACAGACAAGACACACAAAGGCTTTACAAATTTCCTGACCTTGGAATTTTGAAGTTTGAATTGTACTGCACCAGATGGAAACAGGCTGTAAATTCTAAAATAAATCTAAAGTAGTCATTTTCAGTTAAATCTTGGTACACATTAAATTTTTAACTCTTTGGTTATATTCTTGAAGTTATCAAGTTAGTGTATTTACCTGGAAAAAAAACTTAAATTTTAAACTCTTTGGTTATATTCTTGAAGTTATCAAGTTAGTGTATTTACCTGGAAAAAAACTCAAATTTAATGGGAATTTTGCATCGCAAAGGAAATCTAATACAGCAGTCCCAGAAATCTCTTTATGGTCCCCTTCGTAGAATTAAAAACTTTAACCTTCCAGTAGATTTACAATCAAATGCTTGATTCTTTGATAGCACCTATTTTGATGTATTCCTTGGAAATTTTGGGTCTGGAAAATACTACTGAAATCTAAAGGGTTCATTTACTCTTGTTGTTAAAATAGTAATTCGGATATGCAAGACCTCACCTTAGTATATGGTGTACTGAGACAGTGGGAGATATCCACTACAAATTCAAATTAAGATTAGAGTGTTAAATTTCCGGAATAAACTATTACAAAAGTGCGAACAAAGTCTCTGTGCTATTCAACTGCATGAAATCCACATATTTCATTTTATGGATTGAACACATCAAATCAATTTTTTTATTGAGATTGGTTTGTTAATATTTGGCATGGACATTATATAATGAACAAAGTAGGTATCAAAACATGGAAGAATCCAGTAGAGGACAATTTCATTCACGAATTAAACCAGAATTTAGACTAGAAAAATATTTATTACGACTGTCTCCAAGAAATCGGAAGACTCTGTGTAAATTACGTTGCGTTAATGTCAAATTTCCAACTTAAATTAGTAGGTCCACGGGATTATCTCTATATGACAGAACTTGTCATCTATGCGATATGGATGAAACAGGCGATAAATATCATTATTTTTTGTATTGTGGTAAGTATACGACTTAAATTAATTTCAGATTATTATTAAAGATATCCAACAATTAATTAAATGACTGGTATCTTAACATTATGTAACGAAATTTTATACGTATCTTTTTTGACATCTCTTATTATTACTATTGTTATTTTATATTTTGCTGTTATATCGATCACCTTCATATGTTATCACATTTTTTTTCTTTTTTAAGTTTAATTCTAATTAAATGATAACGTTATTTTGGTATACGATGAGAGTGTTGTTTTGATCTGCATTCCTGCTAGGCTTGCAGAGTTTCAAAGCATGCTGTACACCTCTGTTTTGTAGCTCTGCATATCTATCAATCCAGACAAAGCGCAGCAAATCACCCTCAGGTTTAAAGATATATCATGGCAATTTAAGAATAATAACCCTGAGTGACTTGTTTTGATTTGGAATGCTGCTAAGCTTGCAGAGCTGCAAAGCATGCTATTAGTCTCTGACTTTGGAAATGTCCAAATCTATATATCCAGACAAACCCGGCAATAAGTAGCCAGGGTTCATGGAATATGATATAAATAGACCTATTTTTAAGTAAAAATGAATACTAAAATTATTTTTTTATGTTGGATTTATATATTTTCATACCATAAAAGGACATATTTATATTGTTTACTTACAATTGTTTATTGTTATTATATGTAATATAATGTGTTTGGTGACGTTCGTATATTTTGTATGTATATGCATGTATCTGTTTTTCGTTACAGTGTGTTTTCGTCTTATGAACTTGTATTATTTTTGTCTCGCTCTAAAAATTATCGCACATTATCAGTAATCTCCTTATGATGACACATCATCTCCTCATAATCAAAATAACACATTTCCTTTTAAACACTACTAAGTGTCATTGAATGTATGCAAATAAAGTGTTTGTTGTTGTTGTCCTCGGCAATATAATTGCTATATTCCTAATAGCACTTGTTTAATGACTTCTAGGCTACCAATGTAGTAAAAAGAAAATTCATGCTGTACCAGAGTGGCAGATGGCTTTAGGCACCTGACTTTCAATCACATCACCTACAATTGCTTGGTGGTTTCACCGTTTCAAACTTCAAACTTCCTCATTTGTTCCTCTGCACGCATTGTGACAATGTGACAAGCCCAAATTTTTCAAAAAAGTCGTTAAACTTACATTTGACCTGAAAATCATTATATAAAACATTTCTTTTTCAAGGACGGTTGGCTAAAATTGCATCGTTAAAAAACGTATTTTCCGACACATGCAATTTAACAGAATTGATCCAACACACAATAATATGACGGGCATAAAACTGTTATAATATGAGTTTATGGGATACTTAAAAAGGAAAACATAAAAAAGGTTTAACGTAGAAATAGGTCATGTGAATTGTCTGATATCTAGAAAAGGTTCACGGTTATCCACTGTATCAAATTGTTCCACAAAATACTTAAACAAATGAAGGGATATGGAGGAAAGGTACATGGGACAAAATCTCTATAAATACGATATAAATAAATTAAGCATTAAGACTAAAAACTTTTAAACAATTTTGAATGGTAATTACTGTCACGTGGAATTTGACTTGAATACACGTCAAAGCTTGTCTAAGCTAAAATCACTCCGTAATGAGCTTGACAACGCAAATCCAGGGGGTGGTTTTTGAGCGGTTGGTCGAACGCTCAAATGACATTTAGAATTCAGAACAAGTGACCTTTTTGCTTTTAACTACTTCAAAAATAACTTTTTACTTTTGTGGAAAGAGCAAAAGCACTGTCACAAAAACTGCTAAATCAGGGCTATGTTCAATCGTTGTTACTTTCGTCTCTTCAGAAATTATATGGCCGTCACCACGGCTTCATAGATAGATATGAAATGTCGGTGTTACAAATGAAAACTGACATTTTTAGCTAAATTACATCTTCCCGGCTTTGACAATACCGATTCTGGCTTTTCCCTGGATTGACCAACTGACAGTGTGACGGGTGCTGTATACAGAGCAGGACATGCTTACCCTTCCGGAGCACCTCATACCATTCTTTGAGAGTTCACACTGTTAGTGCTTTAGTTTTTATTGCTGTATTTGTAGTGTTTGCGCTGCGTTTTCTGGTTATGTTGAGTCTTTGGTCTTCCGTCTTCTTGTGTTCTTACATTTGCCTTGTCTCTGGACTTTGATTATGTAATCTTGTTCTTTGTTCCTTCGGTATTCTAATGCCGTTGTTTTCTTTTTCAAATCTTTTACGGACCACAGCCAAAAGAAATCAAAGAAGAGTTACATAAAAAGTATACTAATATATTATAACCCAATAGGATTGAAAAGAACCTAAACTTATGTGTAGAACAACACTAGGACATGAAGCGCTTAATTACATGTGAATTTTCACCTGGGAGGGTATCTCACCACAAAATCTTGATCAGTAAAATTAATGATAAAAAATTCCCAAGAAATGTGATTTCTCAATTTCTCAATTTTGGGCATGTTTATTAGAACACACCGAAAAAGAGGCGCAAATTCTTGACGGTTTGCTGTGGTAGAATATCAAGAAGCAACAGTAGCGATTGCAGATTGCGAATATGTATGAATTAGTAACAGATGGTTCGTTGAATGAATGCTACACCTGTCCGTTAGATTGATGAGAAAAAATTGCGAATAAAAAGCTTAACAAATTGAGGTCAATGTGTTTCCATCAATGACATAAATATGTGACATACCTTATATACAGACATAATGGCTGATGAAGTAAGGGCAAGTATCACTCCCCACATGTATTTGGATCCGAACACATCAGTATATAGAAATAAAACAACACCAATGATTGAAAAGATCAATGCTATTATCTGAAAAAGATAAAATTGAAAAGCAATTACAATACAAAGAAAATATAAATGATCAAGTCAATAGGGTATGTAAGTCTCGTCATGTGATCCTCGAGAATTCACAATAATAGTGCTATTCGAAAAAGTTTCCCGCCAAAATATGACGTCCGTGTATTATGACGTTCAAAATTTTTGTTAAGAACGTCATATACTTCTGTGCAAAATTTGACTTCTGGGTACAATTGATTGTACCTGGAAGTTCCAAAATTGAACGAGACTTATAAGTCTTATTAAATAGTGTGATTTTATTTTTGTCACATATGTATTTTTCAATTTTGTAATCTTTTCAGCCTTGTGATTGCCAATGATGAACTAGATTGTGGTATATTTTTCCATATATTGCTTTGCTTAATATATCATGGAACCGTTACATGAGCTGAGCTCATTTCAAACATGTACGATGTCACAACCCTAAATGAGAAAAATCATCTTTTAAGAGAAATAAAACGTTTTTGCTTATGTATTCGTCCTCACAATTCAGCCTCAATGCAATGAAGAGATTTAAAAACGTATTGTTTCATAATCATTCGGAGAAAAAAATCTAAAGATTAGACAAAATTTGATATGATTGATTAATGAACATTTAGCCAGTTTTTGTATTTTCAGTAGCAGAAATTAATATATTGGGAAGAGTAAGACACAATAATGGTTGAAAGACACACATGCCACATATTTTTCTACTAGCTCATTGTTAATAGCCATAAAAGTGATAAAACAACTGGGCTATTTTTTCTATGCAATGAGGGATTGTTTGGAAAAAAATAACATAATGCTTTAAAAATAAAATCATTCTGGTGCTGAAAAATGTCAAAGAAATTATATTGTTATTAGAATGGTTTTCCGCCAATTCATTACACTTTTATGTCAACTTGGAACAAAATATCGAAATAGCAGTAAAAGGCTACTTCGCAAATGTCTTTTTGTGCAGGTAAAATTAAACATTTGGAAGACCAAAACATCAAAACATATGCGAAAGCTGACAGAGAACAAATGCCTAATAGCACCAAACAACCGACTCTTTACAAAAATGAACTGTTTTCATTAAGAAAAATAAAAAAGTGAATATACATATCAACAAACGTTAGAAAAATATGAACTCTCTCTATCAATAATTATCAGAGAGGCAGAATATCTCTATTCTTTAAACTTTTGTCGTATCCTGATTAAAAATAACTTGAATCAACATTTGCTTGTAGAATTTATTTCCATTTTGACACATACAAATGACAGATTTAAGTATTTTGTATTTATTCAATTTTTGTACAATATTAACATTTTCAATTAAACTTTATAAATTTCCATTAATTAAACATCTCGCTGTATACGAAATGACGTTTTCGGGCTTTTCAGTTTTATGTATGTAAATAACAAAGTGCCATATTTATTAACAAATTCAATAACAATTATAATTGTTCTCGTACTCACGCCTGCATTTTATTATCAATTAGATAGATGAATTTACACAAAAAGTGGATTTTTTTTTGTGCTTATAAGGTCGATTTTATCAAAAATATCGAGATCAAAATCAAATTCAGTCAAATAATACTTATACTACAAACAATTTGAGATTAAAACTGTTGCAAAATCACCAATGAATGATCGAACAACGTAATAAATCATGAATCATAAATGCATTTTCGATCAGGAATTGCTTCAAATGTAATAGCTTCGATATGTCGTAAAATTCTGTTCGATTCAAGCCTGTGGAATATCATATTTAGGTTGTATCAGTGCACAGACACAGAACATTACTTCAAATTAATGGGATGTTGTTATTTTTATACCCACATATGTGAAACTAAGCAGTAGAAACCGTTCTTAAGAAATTCGGTAAACCATTGATCTTTTAACAATACAATAAATACCCAAGTTGCATAAAAAACGTTATTTTCATTATGCTGTACACGTGTTTCAAGGAGTAACCTCTCGTCAGCAGCATTAAATTTAAACAATATGGAAAGCCTTAATCCAAAAGTAGTAAAAAAAGAAGTACTCATTACCAAAAAATATCGAAATAGGTGGCCAAATTCAGTTCTTAGGACATCTACCGAGTGCCATACACGGAATGAAGCCTCAGTATTTTTGACAAATCACAATAATGAAATTATTTAAATTAAAGAGTGGTCGACAAGAAAACAGGAGTAAAATGAGTCAAAAGAAAAATGTAGGACATTGACATGGGTTGGTTGAGAGACAAAATCATTGTCTACGAAATGGCTAAACGAGTGAGAAACGAAGTCATGTAATGTATAACAATCCTAAAACTATACAAACTGTATTTCCTACAAAGAAAGTTTCTATAGTGGAATGTATAAACTAATTTACACCTCTATAACGACCATTTCGTGTATAATTATAATAACTGAAGTTACTAAAAGTCCTGAAAACAATAAAACCTGGTGTAGGAGGAGTAGTCGCCACAAAGTAAGTACCCCTAACGAACGAACGAACGGACAACATGATCACTATTTACTGCCCGCTAAATCGGGGAAGGGGGGGGGGATAAAAATACAAATTTGGTAACAACATTGTCCTCTTTGCTCGGGTGGTCACTTCCAATATATGATGAGCTAGGGATGAGCAGCTGGAATAGGTACTTATTTCTTGCTTCATATTACATGATAAGGGTAGTTAGTTATGATGAAAAATATGTGATGGATAGAAAATTGTGATAACATGTTGCGTCTAGATCAGACACCAATTAGCATTGGACATATCTACATTGAAAAGGTATTAAACCGCTTATAATTCACTATTTTTGGATTGCAAATATTGAATTTACTGTTTTTATCCCAATATGTGACCAGGTATACAAGTCTGCATTATATATGATTAGGTTTACTTTTCTGCTAAAAATATTTGATAAGGTATACATTTTTTAGATTCTTAATATGTGATGAGGTTGGAGGTCCTGATCTTCTAGCGGCTCACCCCTACCAAAAACCATATGGAGTGACCCCCCTCCCCGCTCCCGAGACATTACAAAAACAGGAAAATAGCAAAAACCTACAATGGCCAGAAACTACAATCACATGCCACAATTTACAAGCAAACTGCACCAGAAAAACAATAATGAAAACAAGAGACAAACATAAATAACGATAGGAACTCGGGATAGCCGGACTTGGTACCGGCACATTGTCTATATACTTTTCATTTCATCCCACTTCTGACACCAAAATGTAACAGGGCATATGAATAGGTTTTAAAGAAACACGTACAACAGATTACCAAAGAAACAAGGGATGTGAGACAGCAACAAGGCACGGGAAAGAAAACTCGATATTCAGAACTAAGGCACTTATAGTTTAAAAGCTTACAATCACCGGGTGTGACATCAGGTTCTCCGAAAGGGCAAGATGTCCTGCTCTGCCAGCGGCACCCGTCGCACTGTCACTGAGTCAATCCAGGGTTTAGAGAAAACCAGTGTTGTTAAGAAGGTAGACCTAGATTAAGGGACATAACTATTAAAAATCATGTGTGTGTTTGTTAAGTTCATTTTCATAAATACATTCTATGCTTCTAAGTAACAAAGATGATATTTATCCTTTTTCACATGGATGCTTACAAAGGATCAATGAAACTTACTGATTCAAACGTCATAACGATTTAAACAGTTATCTCCTTTAACATAGGTCAACTACCTTAAATAAGTGAAGAAATATACTTACTCTTACTGCAACAAACATTTCAAACAAAACAATCCATGACAGCATGTAGAAAAAACAGTAATGTGTTGAGTAGATTGCATACACATCCGCTGCATTTATGAAGTCAGGATCCAAGGCTTTTGTATATGTATACATTGCACCAATCCACAGTAAGCAAAACAAAATAGACTTTCCAACAAAATGTCCAAATGAAAACTCGTGCTGAGCAAATATTTGGATGTGTTCCCTGAAAAAGAGGAACAAAAATGTATAATACAGTTTTCAAAGAAAAGTGAACCGACTGCAATTTCTTTATTTTATGATTTTATTGATACTGGGTTTATGTCTTCATGTATTAGTGCCAAGGTAACAAGACCAAAGTTGTCTAGTACTTTAGATTTGGTCAATATAAGACATTTTGAAAAGTAAAATTATGAGTTATTAAAATGTGTCATAAATTAATGAACATTTCCTTCGTAAACGCATTGTATTATTTGTCTGAAAGACGTTTATTTTGCATATTTCATTAAATTTAAACCCTTTTTTGTTATATTTGTTCGTATAGATATAATTTTATATTAATTTTGCATCGAAGAAACATTCACCGACAAAATGGTCATCTGAAAATATTTGACTGCTTTTTCGATATTGTTTTCTGTGTTCTTACTTTGGCCATGTCTTTGGACTTCGATTTTTGTGGATATCCCTCCTTTGTTCCTTCGGTATTCTACTGCTGTTGTTCCTAATTTGTATGTAGGAGCCATTATGCAAATAGGAACATTTTTGTGATAAAACATAGTCACGATCATTTTTAGCAAATTAGTTAAGCATTTGAAATCAAAACGTGTCTTCAAATGCCTCTTGTATGATAGGATTAAACACTGCAGATCTTTCCCTCTACATCTAGTTTGTTTTCCTCTATCGGATTTGACTTTACTCCCGGAGTTAACATGTTCAACACGGCGGGTGTCTTATAAGAAGCAGGAGATGCTTACTCTACCGGTAAACCTGATCTCACCCATGATTTTTATTGGGCCCGTGTTGTTCATCTGTATGTGTGTCTTTATTTTTCTTTTTCGTCCCGTACTCAAGTGGTGTCATCGTTTCTTAGTGTTTCCGATGTTGCCTTTGTCCATGGATTGTTCGTTCTTTTGACTGACAGTTCGGTTCTCACTTACTTTTGTGTATCTATTTAACTCCGTCAGCTCACTTACAGACTAAATAAAGCCCGAAGGACTTTATGTAAAGTTTGTAAGTGACCTGCAGCAGTTTATACATGCATAATTTCCTAAAACCAGTGTTGAATTTTATAATTCTAAATTAGTTTGGTCGGAGTAAATGACGTCTTTATTTGCTGCACTATATTTTCGCGGAGTGATTTAATTGGCAAACGGAAATATCGAAAATCATTTCTTTTTTATTAATGACGTTGACAAATGAAATATAGCGTTATAATTAAAATTGGAATTAATAAAAATTAAGTTTACACCTGTTTTTCATGGTTATAACAAGTTTTTAACTTTGCAAAAGGATAAAGCAGATGTTTAGAAAAAAAAATATAAGCTTATTCTTTTTTGATTTATACATATACCCAAAACTCAGTATGAGACTTGGCTTATTTCATGCAAAATTAGAGAAGATTGCCCTTCCAAACCACCCAATGTATCTTCTACCTGACTGTGAACATGTAAGCGTTTCTTTCCAGCTGATTGTGATTACGTAACGGGATGTCTAACCATATAACACGACTAAAAATTACAATTTATGTAATGAATACTACAATTTTTATGGTTCCCAGGATAACTGTTTCATAACAAATAGGTTCTGTAGGAGTTATGCAATCAATTTAATATGTATTCCTATGAAATTATATAATATTCAGAATTTTTAATGCAGATTATTAAAAAAATTCAATCTGCTTTATATTAGTTCGTAATACATACCAAAATTGATTTAGTGTGAGAAATGTTGTCGTGCAATGACGAAAAATCGTATACAATGTATTTTATTATTTAGTAAAATGAAAACAGAATAATGAGAATTGACTGTTAGGTCTGTGGCTATTTCTCTATACAAATGATCATTTTTGTCAGACTATGGACACAAGAGGAAACTGTATTTTTAACCAAGTCGAAAAATCTTTTAGGTTGAACAAGTCAGAGTTATTAAAATAAGCTGCAATTAACTTTAAATGTTTATTTAAGTTTTTGCAAATGATCATTTGGTCAATCATTTGCAGATGTTATGGGTCAAAAAAAGTAAAAGCCATAATATAGCCAGGACCAAACGTTCTCTTTTTCTTTTTTGTTACTGGTTAATAAGATCAAAACATTGAAACCATAAAAAATGTTGAAATAACAAAATAGCAAAGTTACTGTAAACTCGATAACTCATGTCTTTTCAGTGCATATCTACTCAAAACATTTCGAAGATCACCAGAGACTTAACATTTGTTAATCTGATACAAAAAAAACAATGAAAAGCCGAAACCAGCTAATGACAGCGATATGTACGAGGAGATACTCCTTAGTTTAAGCAAAAGTTTCTAACTTAACTTCAGGTATTGAAAGTTTCCAAATAAAATCGGTTTTCGGGCCAATACCAGAGTACTGACTTCTGGGTTGGTGAATACCCTCGATACTAATAGTCCATCAACAGAAGCATCGGCCCAGTGGTAATAAATAACAAAATACCAAAGTTACTGAAAATTATTTATAGCTGAAGGAAAATAACACTTTCAATGGGCAAAATACATTTTCAATTCTCAGAAGATTTTAATCAGTAGCCGTTTTGACGAGAAAGGCTCATCGAGCTACCCATTCGTAAACTTATTGCCCGAAGACCATTAAATAGCATGGTTTTATTTTTATAAGCTGATAAAGTAATTTTGACGACTAATTTTTTTAAGCAACATAACATGTAGTAGAGCGGATACATCCATTACATATTTAACTTAAATGATACACGTTTATCAAATTGAACGTTGGAAGCTGATAAATATAGCTGGCGTAATTATAAGTGATGGAAGGGTCTTGATCAGCAATTATAATCGACAAGAACTCGAGATTAATCCTTAAAGTTTGAATGGTTAATTTTTAGTGACCTTGAATTTAAGAAAAATTAAGGTTATTTTTGAGGGATTCGGTGTTTTGAATTTCTTTTTTTTTTTTTGGTGATGCTTGAACACCATTTCCCGATTTCCACCCTCATTTATATGTTTGGGAATAATAAGTATCTAACAGCACGCAATATTTTCATTAATAAGCATCACTAAAAGCAATCTAATGGGGGAATTATTTGTGAAATAGGGATAATTATCTCATGATGATGTAGTCCATAATTCTATTTAAGTAGCTTGTATTTTACAGGTGATATTAAAACTGTCATAAAGAATAGGAAGTCGTCACGAATGGACACATATCACGTAGCAACAAAATATCTTCTAATATTATTAAAATTTGAGGTCCTAAACAGATGCCACTTAAAAAGACCATTTTAAGACCCCCCTTTAAAGAAATTTGAGGAAGGGTTCCCCCTCTAATTTACTTTATATATAGTTGAAATCAAAACATAACACACAGCATAAAACACCTTTTTCTGAAAATTATAACGTTCTGGTTTGGTTTTTTTTGGCAACCAAATGCTCCATTATCCATAAGAAATTTGATACCTTGTTTCCAAAAAAGTTGGGCAGGGGTTCCCCTTATAACCGAAATAATACATATAGTTATAATGAAAATACAATTATCAAAAATAATTGCATTTTCTCAAAATTTCTATTTTTTGTATTGTTTCCATAGCAACAGTAGTAAATTGAAACTTCCAATCCTGAGGAACTCTTTTTTACATGACACACATCTTACCTATGAAGTTTCATGAAGTTACAGATACTTGTTTTTAAGATACAATGAAAAAATTGTAAAAAAATTTCATCTTCCCGTAGGGATAACATGGAAGACCTCACCCCTATTTGAGCCCCAAAATGTATGCTTAATTGATCCCAATCTAAATTTTGTTAGATGATGCACAGCTAGATATATGGGGTTAACATCCTACAAAGAAAAGAAGGAAGAAAGAAGATTTATAACAAGTGATAGCTGTATTCGCAAGCGAACCACAAAAGTCTTCCAAACGAACTCCCATATCGGATTTCTGTGCATTACCAGACTCCCTTTTGAAAAAAAAATTGGCAGGGGTTCTCCCTTTATAAAAATTTCTACATTCTGCTGAAGTGAAAACATAACTTGCAGAAAAAATACTTTTTTCTCAAAATTTCATTATTTTTGGATTGGTTTCCATGGCAAAAATAATCATTTTAAAATTTCCAATGCTGTGGAACCTTTTCTCGCATGACACGTACCTTTCACATGAAGTTTCGTGGAGCTAGTGTTAACAGTTATCGAGAAACAGTGATAAAAATGGTGAAAAAGATTCAAAATTTCATTTTCCCATGGGGTTACTATGGGACGACCCAAACCCCTTTTGATAAACCTAAAAGTTTCTTTTATGGACCCCCTTTGAAAAAAAATTTGACAATTGCACATCTAGATATTTGGGGCTAATATGCTACAAAGTTTGAATCCTCTAGTTCTAATGGTATTTGAGGTCTGCTTCGGACAAGTTCATTGCGACGAGAATAAAGAAAGATGGAAAAATAAACAAGTGATGATATGTTTGCATGCAAACACAAGTCACCCAAACCAGATTCCATACTCAATAGGTCTTTGAAAGAATGAACAATAATTATGCCTCAATATAAGACTCACTGTGTGTCTGTCTATCGTAATTTTTCATATATAATCAATTCTATTTCAAAGATCATGATATGAAGTGTTTCAGCTACATCATCCACACAGTCTATGGGTTGTTTAGCCGTGTGACTAATTAAACTGTCAAATATAAAATTAATAAATGTCAGGTACTGATTGGTTATAGTAAAAATATCTTAAAGTGTAAAAGTAAAATATTTCTATGAGGATATTTTTATCTTAATTCGTCAATTAGTACAGATTGTTTATATTTCCCCAATCATTTATAAATACCTATCATCACTTATGCAACAATATCTTATTTGCAAGTGACAAAATTGGACAACAAAAATTTGGTTTCTGCCCATTAATCCAAAACGTTTGGTCCAATAATATTCGACCAAATGTACCAAACGTAGATCTTATCAAGACACACATTTTTTCATTACATTTTTTAAACTATTTGTTATAGTTTCTGATTAATCCAACAATAAAGTCTCAGGTCAAAGTTCAAAGTGACCAATGACCTTTGACCGTGTCATTTCAAATGTTACACATATCGCCTAAGTTGAATGGGAAAGGTTCCAGGTATCTATCTCTTACCTTTTTGGGGATAAGAAACATGCTTAAAGATCTGACGAAACTTTCAAGGGGCATAACTCATGAACGATTCATCATAGAATTTCAGTCGGAATGTAACAAAGGTCCGTAATGACCTAATAAACATTTTTGTCATTACACTTAATCAGCTATCATTTACGGTTTTCGAGATATTCCAATCACAAGGTTTGAGGTCGAAGTTCAAAGTGACCACTGACGGTGGTCATTTTGGAAATTCCAAGACCTTCCTGCACATCTTTTGGTTGGTATCTAAATTGATGCCAGGTACCATTAAGTTTGGACCGCCCTCTGAGAAAACGTTCGGACAAAGTTCCAGAAATTCATTGAGGAATGATAATAAGAAACAGAGTAAAAACAATTAGTCACCAAACTTCGATTCGTTTTCGTGAATTTATAAGAAACGCAACATACAAAAACAACAAGTCTCCCAACTTCGTTTGGGAGACTTGATTAACAATGGAGTCATAGTGAAATCAAATCATTGGGATAAAAGTATTACTTTTATATTGATAATCGCTGTGTGAACATGTGTTGAAGACCATATGGTGACCCCTAGATGTTTTGGTTTTGGTCGTTTTAACGTGGATATGGGATGTTGTCTCCTTGACATTTACCCCATTTCCTTTCTTTTTCATATAACTTACTTGTAGAAGTTTTTTATTTAGTTATATATCACTGTTGACGAATTGCTTCTTTTTTGCCATTTTGTTTCGATATTTTTCTTACCATCTTTTTTTGAAGATGCATTTGATAATCACATTATCACCATAAGGGTCTACATTGGATTCCATTCTCCGAAATCCTCTCAATTTTTTGTCGGAAAATATTTTACAAAGACTCTTAAAGAAACCGATTTTTCCCGTTTCATGGGCTCAATTTTCAGAGGCTCCCACTTTACGCTCGACATCCTTTCTCGTATTCATGTGCACTTCTTTGCAACGTCCCCGTTACCCACAACTTGCATATTACATACCTGATTCCATGCTTTGGTGAATATGCACCTTTTGAGTATATATACAAAATCAGTGTGTACACAGGATACATAAAAATGAACCAAGACGTCGAAAAATACGTCACAAAGTAGGGGGCGTTGAATCCCCCATTGTAAGTACTTTGTGCAAGATATGTTGCGGAGACTGACGTCACTGCAATTAAAGCTGTCAATACTATTCCACAACGGATACGGTTCGATCTGTCTGTGATTTCACATAAACATTCTGATATAAATACTGTCGTTGTTGTACTAGTTTGGCTGGATTCTCCGTCTGAAAAAAACAAAGAAATACATCATTTTACTCAAACATTATGAATCAATTTAATGCAGTAACCGAGAGTATTCAAAACCCATTAGTAAGTACTTCAGTGCTGAACCGAAACCATATTTTATTTTAAGTCTATGAATAATCTAATTTTTAAAAAAGTGCTCGAACTAAAAAGTATCTCCCTGTGCATAGCTATGTCCCTAGCTAATTTATCCACGGTTTTAATTTGGGTCCATGTTGTTCATCTCTTTGTGGTTTTCCTTTTTTTTACTTTTCTGTTCCGTAATGGTGCGATATCTTTGTGTCTTCGTGTTTGCGATGTCGCAATTGTCTCTGGATTATTCTTTTTAAATAACAAAATACCGACATTACTGTGAACTGACGCTTTCGTTCTCACTTACTTTAGCAGTTCATTTGATCCGCTGGGCTATTTTTCCCTATCGCCTTTTACACTATTTTGGTTTTTGCTCTTCAAAATATTTAATTTGACCTGCACTGAAGAGACATAAGGTTTAGAAATGGCAATCTGCTAAAACTAAATATATGGTAACTTCGGTATTTTGCCATGAAAATACATTCAATTTCATTTTTTTTCATGCTCAATGTACGACTATTCAAGTGCCAAAGGCATACAATACTAAGAACAAAATGGTAACAAACGTAAACACATTACTCAAATTCAGTAACATACGAAACTAAATGTCCCTTTTCCTCAATACCAACAATGGTTTTATAAGGAACCAAGGGATTTCAATAGATGAATATAACTTTTATTTGTTACATACTTATGTGCAAGACTGGAAACATTTAGGGTAAACCGATCATAGCATAGTGGTGAACAAATACCTAGAAAAAGAGCTTAGAGAATCTAGACATATATGATGATGGAAACATCTTATTAAACCTTCGAAAGCGGAGAATAAGAAGTTTAACTTGTAAAAAAAATTCCAACACTTGATATATAAAAA
>MJUU01005589.1:94025-104636 GCA_002080025.1 Modiolus philippinarum
ATTCCTCATCAGCAGCACTAGAACCCAAACAAAGGAAATCCATAATTTCAAAAAATGTTAAAATGCACAAAACCAAATATCCTTATATAAAATATATGGGTATTCCATGGAGCACATGTGTCACCTATACTATATATATTTTGGATTTGCCGATATAAAGATTCTAATAATAGCATTAAAAAGTGAAAAAATATAGTTCAGAAAAAAAATGCATGTTGAATATCTGTAACACTCCGGCAAGGTCGGTTGAACAGTATCAAGCAATATTGGGGGATATATGGATAATGGAGGCTTGCCCTTTACCCTACAATAAGGCGAAATAACAAATTTCAATTGTAGTATGGGAATCTGGAAAGAAGAAAAACAAGATTGTTCGTGCGCATCTGCAATTTATTTACTGAAGCATTCCTGCAAGTTTGATTATAAATAACAAAGCGGTTTGGGAGAAAAATTGAAAAATAATACTTTACAAAAGCCCTAATAGAGAAATCATGGGGACGGACGCAAGTGTTCCCTATATGTGTTAATCCTGCGCTGGGTGCAAGAGACGCTAAAACCTATATATTGTTATTCCCGTTCCACTGACCCACTAATTAACTGAAAGATTTGAAATATACCGAACGAATGGATGTATATCTGCTTATGTTTACAAATATCTCTTGCAATTGTTTTGTCTATTGATTTCGTTTAATGTATTGTTGGTTATAAATGTCTTTGAAGTAGATCTGTTTATCAAAAGTCTTTGATGTTACTTTCCTTGATTAAGTCATTAACGAAGTGGACACTACAGAAGAAACACTTATAATCAATCTAAAACCGTCACGAAATATCTTTGACATATCAATGCTTTATCGTTTCTCTTCAACAGGTACTCATCAAATTACTTGCTCTACTTGCACCTGGTGGTCTTCACTCAGGATTTGTCTTTATATCATTTTAACAAAACTTGATTTACAGTAACTTTAATATGTATATATTTGAATGATTTCTGAGTATTACAACTCGTGTCGTCTAGCAACTCAATCATTGCCTGAAAATCAAAATTATTTTTTTAAATTATTTCATAAGGAGTATATTTCTCGTATGAAATTTTGTCCTTGTGGTATTTTTGGCGTTGATTTTAGTTCATTACGGAGGTAGTAAGGCAACTCAGAAAACCTACATTGTGTATTTTGGGAACCTCTACTATATACTTTCAGTTCATGTCGTCAAATAAAGGGTTGTCTTATTGAACCCTGTATTTGATGATATAAAAGTAATGATCAATGATAAAGCAATAAATTAGTCTAAAATATTGACAGGTTATAGAAACTGTTTACAAGATCTTAGATTTTTAATATCAATAAGACCTCTAAATTATTTAAACATTAAAAACAAAATCTACATTTTACTGTTACAATGTTTATTGAACTATCAAGCCTTTTACGGCAAGCAAATATGGTGTTATGAGTCAAAATATTTCCCATTAAACAAAGCATAAAACCCAGGAAATCTGAAAATATAGCCACGTCTTACTTCAACCAGCAGGCCATCTGTTCTCTTTCAACTCTTAAACACATCTAGGAAATAGCCATGCTATATTTTAGGATCATATAATGCTGACTTAGATTTTGCTGTTTTTCACAGACGTGTAAGTGGAGCCAAAACACACGAATACTACGGAAAGCCCAATTACACATTCGGTATTTAGTTATTTGACTCTATTTTGAAATGATCAGAAAATTTAGTTTGCGCCTACCCCTGGACTTTGCTACCTTGTTCCAACCGTAAAACATTGATTCTTATGCCCTGTCCCTGAAATTTCAAAATTAACCAATTAAATTTAGCATTACAAATAAAATTGCACAAGAGATAAATATTTCAAATAATTAAATACCGAAGTTACTGTGAATTTATTTTCTGCATATGCGCATTTCGACAACTTATGTCTCTTAAGTGCAGATAAAATCTGAACGTTTGGAAAACCATAAATTCAAAAAGTTAAAAATCTGATAGAGAGTAAATGACCAATATGATCTAAACGTAGAGCCAAAATAAGCTATGGACAGAGTTTTGCATGAGGGAGATACTCCTTAGTTTTCAACAAAATTTACAAAACATTAGATATTGTTTCCATTCCATTTTCATAAAAAAGATCAAATTTTATCAATTTTTAATTTGAATTAGTCAAGATGAAACAATCCATCCGAACACTGGCCCATGAACAAGCTTTCTTTTCAGTAAGGAGAATCATAACCCTTAGAACAAAAATTAAAAAGCTCATTATTCGCTGATGATCTTCTTGTTCTCTACGAATCTACAGATGGACTCTAAAATAGTTTAAATAATTTCATAATACTGTGATAATTGGCAGCTAGACCTGAACACTAAAATGACAAAAAACATTATTATCCAGAAAAATTTAGCTTTAGTTAAGTCCGATCATTTATTTTGCAAAAGCAAAGAGATTGAAAATGTAAATGAAATATAAGTTCCTTGATTGTATTTTAAAAAGTAATTGCAATCCAGAATGGAAAATTTAGCTACAATAGGTAAAAAGTAATTTTTTCTTTGAAATCTCAAACTATATCTTTGGGAAACTCACTAATATCTGTTTCAAAGAACAAAATAACGAAGTTACTGTAAACTTTCAAATAATCTATTCGACACCCTTGTTAAACAAATACCTACATTTAATTTAGAAGTTTCCTATATGGATCAATATATAACACAATATAGACCCAAAAATAGAACAGAAAAATAATAATAAAGATGTTGAAAACTTAGATTTCATTTATAAATCTTGTACTGAAAAGGTTCCTCTAGTAAATGTCTGCAAATATGTTCTACGAACAAGAATTTCATCCAATATAGCCGTAAGGACAGAATAAGATCTACCCTTTTAGAAATATATATATGCCAATCGACCATTGCCTACTTGGCAAGATTAAATTCCAAAGACATAAACCCTTTTTTAAAAAAGCCTTTCATATCATAAAATTACTCAAATCCGAATATAGAAGATGTCAGAAAAATAAAATCAAAAATAAAAATTAGTTTTTTCAGAATATTTTAGTTCTATATTCGAAAGAAAATTAAATTAAAATAACAAACTTTTCTTGAAAATGAAAATAATGAAAATAACAAACTTTTCTTTGAAAAAATTAAAATTTTCTCTAGACAAGAAATACTATCTAGCTTCTGATAATTTCGAATTTCGAAAACTCATACCTGAGATCAGAACAAGCGATACGTAATTCTCTAGAAATTGAAAAAAGGGTTGTTCATATAGAACTCCAAGAGAACAGCGGTTGTGCAAACCATGACATTCAACTGAAGAGGAAAAACATTTCCTTTTGTTTTGTTAGAAAAACAAACATTACATGAGAGCATGAAAAAAGCCGATCCAAATTTCTTAAATTTGACTGACGAACACAAAAATACTTACTTATTTCCAACAAGTAAAAACATAGTTTTTTTTTAAAGCTGTCAAAGAAACAGAAATCAGGGGACTTAGGTTATTTAATTTGTTGATATGTAAATATTTGTTATACATGTTGTTTATTTGTTGTTTGTCACAAGCATTTGATGTTTTATGACAATAAAGAATTTGAATTTATATTCAATTCAAAACATTTAACCAATTGAAAGTATTTCATTTGAATTGCAGATATTATTATGGACACCATTTTTATCATATTTTGATATAATTCAAATATCTTTAAAAAAATCTCCAACCCATCATCTATCAATAATCTATAAATCACGCAAATTTTTTTTGATAATCTCAAATCATGAAACATTTAACACACACTTAAAATGCTGATACAAAGTATATCATATTACATGTAATAATGGGCTTTGTAATGGATCCCTGCTATTAAGAGAAATGTTATATGCATCCTGTAAGATTATAGTTTTTTAAAAATATGTTTTCAAATGTAACAACTGACTCGATTCAAAAATGTGTCAAAAGGGTTTCGCCTTCTGGCTTAGAATTACATTTACTGAGACATTTAAGGTGTGAAATGACATTTAAAAATATTCTACTGATGCGACATATATATTCTCCAGAGAATGTTGACTTAATAAAAAACTAAAAAAGTGAATTTTAACACTAAAATTGTAACTGGTAATGTATCTAATTTTAAATCGCGAGGTTTGAAGTTCTGAACAAAACTATTTTCAACCAGGGAGGCTATTGTGGCATTAGCAAGTAAGATGCATATAATATTCTATATGTACACGTTGCGTGAACATTTAAGCATGGTTTTGTCGCAAAACGGATATTGGTAATATTTTCAACCGTAATTGAAATTTGCGTTGTACCCAAACATAATTAGAATAAAATATGGTGATCTCCGTTTGACGGGAGGTGAACAAAAAAAAAAGAAAATAAAACTTGTTTTAAATCTTAATTTGAAATGACCAAGGTCCTGTTTAATGAAAGTGTCCTAAGATAAGATATATCTTATCATGGTCTTAAGATACATCTTTGCCCTAAGATATGTCTTAATATGGTCTTCAGTCATGCCTTAGGATGAAAAATTGACTAAAGACCATTTTATGATCTATCTTAGCTAAGACCGATCTTAGGAGACGTTCATTAAACAGGCCCCAGATAATTCGTTTTCGTGAATGCTTAGATGTTTCTAACGGTTTTCGGTGTAAATTAGGATTTTGAATAAGTCAAGATCGAACAATCCTCTAAATTCTGTTACATGAACAGCTTGACCTTTTTATTCAAATTTTTTATCAAGTTGATTACAGTTTAGTATTACATTTAATATGAAGATTATAAGGGATACTATTTTTATGATTGAATCTCCTTTTTTCATATTTTAATATCAATAAAATATCTTTCAAAAATCCATACTTTCGATAATCTTTCAATAATCTCCAAACCATGAAAATAATCTTTAAATTTTGACAACTCTCTATCATGAAACATTTAAAACATATACAAAGTGTATCATATGACATGTTATTGTAAGCTTTGTAATGGATCCCACACTATTAAGAGAAATGTTATATGCACTTTGTAAGATTATCGCTCTTTAAAAATATGTTTTTAAACTCAACAATTGAATCCATGCAAAAATGTGATAAAATGACTTTCGCTTTCTGACTTAAATTCACATTTGAGACATTCAAGAGAGTAATGACATTTTCAATAATTCTATGGATGCGACTTATATATTCACCAGAGAACTGTTGATTTAATAAAAACACTAAAAGACAATGCAGTTGAAACTGGTAATGTATTTAAGTTTAAACAGCAAGGTTTGAAAGTGAACCGAAAAAAATATTAAATACAATAAAATATATTATAACAATTGAATAAGTGAGGAATAATGAGTGAAAAACTGCGGGAGTTCAAGCTTTCTTAATCTAGAGATAGATTACATGAACACAAAAATAAAAAATAAGAAAAAGGAATAAAAATATGTTGCATCAAAATTAAAACAACATGCAAAAAGAAAAAGAAATATGCAACATTTGCGTTTTTTATTACATAAACAGCAAACTAATTTCAGGAACGCATAACAAAATACCGATGTAACTGTAAATTTAGTTTATGTATACGACCATTTCGACAAGTTATGTCTCTTCACAATAGATCAAATCAAAATACTTGAAAGATTATAATTCGAAATATGTCTACAGGCTGACAAAGAGCAAAAAATTCAACGGGATATAAAAGGAAAGCAAAAAAAAAAAAATCAACTAAGAACAGAGTAATGCATGAGTGAAAAATTCCAAAATTTAGATATTGCAAGTTTCCAAATAAAATGGCTTTTTGGGTCAGCACCAATGTACTGATTACTGGGTTGGTGAATATCCTTTGAGACAAACAGGTCACAAGTAGAGGCACCAATTACGTGGTAATAAATGGATCCCAACTATTAAGAGAAATGCTACATGCACTTTGTCAGATTATCACTATTTGTTCAAACGTTTTCTTTTAAACTTAACAATTGAATCCATGCAATGATGTGAGAAAAGGATTTTCGCTTTCTGACATAAATTCACATTTGAGACACTTAAGATGTGTAATGACATTTTCAATAATTCTATTGATGCGACATATATATTCACCAGAGATTTGTTGATTTAATAAAAACACTAAAAGACAATACAGTTTGTAACTGGTAATGTATTTAAGTTTAAACAGCAAGGTTTGAAAGTGAACAAAAATAAATTATTAATTACAATAAACTATAGTATCTGGTAAAATACATATTATGGTATGGGAGTAAGTGAGAAATAATACGCATCAAAATAAATGTGAGAGTTCAAGCTTGTATAAACTAGAGATAGATTCTTAAATATACAGAATTTGCAAATAACAAAATGGTAATTCATACATGATCAACAACAAAGGAAGAGGGAAAAAAAGCTGAACGAAAATAAAAAGACACGCAAAACTTGGAGTAAGATGGAAATGGCCCATTATTTGCCTTTCGTTGAATGCAAAACAAATTATGGAAGATTATGATTCGAAATATGTGTAAAAGCTGACAGAGATCAAAATTTTAGCGGGATAAAAAAGAAAAGCTAACAATCAGTCAAAAGCAGGATTAAGCACGAGGAAAACGAGGAAAATAACCCTTACGTTTTGGAAAAAAAAACTTCAAACATTTAGATATTGCAAGTTTCCAAATAAAATCGGTTTTCGGATCAGAACCGCAGTTAATTGGTTGGTGAATACCCTCGTGGACTAACAGGCCACAAGCAGAGGCATTGACCCAGTGGTAAAAAAAACAAAATAATGAAGTTTTTGTAATTAAGTTTCTGCATATTTCCATTTCAACCATATATGTCTCTTTAAATTATATTCCACCTCGACAGACAATTATTCCAGAAATGTGGTCCTCACATTTTATTATGTAGCCCAAAGAGAATTTACTGTACTTTATTGTGACATTGGCAAGTAAGAGCTCCGTATTCTTATTTATGTATGATTAATTCAAAAGTTTATATCAAGCATTTTAGTAATAATGATTTCATGTCTTCGTTATTCTTTTCTGTGCCGTAGTCATGTTGCGTCTCTTTTTCTTTGTAGTTAGCTAGGCTATGGAATAGCCTAGCTATATAGATAGTTCTTGGGGTGAAGTGAGGAGTACGCTTGTGCTGTGAGGAGAACGCATGCGCAGAATACTATTGACCAATAGGAATTTCAGATTCTCGAAAATCAAAATGGAGTCTAGTTTCGTCCTGATAAAACGGGACGGGGTTCAATTTTTCTGTTTCCTTGTGGAAGTTGAAAAGTATTATAAACATTTACTATATGTGGTACTGGGAACAGGTTTGTAGAGGATGATGGGATTGATATTGCAATATCGCTTAGCCAGATTTATATATATAGATATGATAAAAAGAATAAGAACAGTAATGTTTAAATTTAAAACCAGAAGTTAATAAATAAAGATGAGGTAGTGTGTCAATAATATACAAATACTATACTTTTCAATTGTGTTAAACAAATCGTGATTGTAGTTTGTGGAGATACTTAGGCAATGGAGAACGAAAGGTGGAAAGAGATAGAATTGTGTTTTTGCGGAAGAATATAGAGCTACCCTAGGAGAATGCAAGAACAAGAACAAAAACAAAACAAAAGCACGAAACTACTTTGAGTTGCTGTTGGCATAAAATTAGAGGTTTGATCGAATCAGCAGACCAACAGAAGAAATTACAAAAAGGTACCGAGAAAGGCTTACTTCAAGTATTGATTTGAGTTTACAAATACATCATGAGCCACCACACCCTTCTTAATCAAACGCATTTTTCTATCCAAGGCTATTCCATAGCCTAGCGTGTCGTTTTATTTCATAAAAACCATTATCCGATTTATATCATCCACTTATGTTTATAAAGTCCCCTCGTGTTTTCTTGTTAATATTACAAACAAAGCAATCATTTCCAATGTTGCCATTGTCCTTGGATTATCCATTTTTGATTGATGGTTCGGTTCTCACTTACTCACATACTATGAAATGTACATTTATTTGCTTTTATTGGGGACAGCAAACTTAATGGTGTAAACTTGCTAAAAAATTCTATATATCAAGTTCTTCCTGCATTTAGGATAATATTGTCTTGTTTTCTCTCCGCCTGAGGAGAAATTTCAAGAGTGGATATCAAAGTATCAACTCAATGGTATTAACATCATACCATTAAATAACCAATTTTGCTGATTAAAAAATGGCGATCCATGTTGGCAATTAGTAACCATGCAACTCGCACAAAATGCAAAATCTTAATATAAGAGTTTTATGGTTTCTACTATTTTCTCATGCAAGCAGTTCCCATTAGATGTAACCAAATATTAGGTATATAATATGTTTAGAAAATTTTTTACTTAAGACAAACTTTAAAAATAGACAACTTTTAACAAAATTTCGTATTAGTGATCATCAATTAGGAGTGGAAATGGGCCTATACAAAAAAATACCGAGGGAACAAAGATTGTGTCAAAAATGTAAAAATATTGAAGCTGAAGCCCATTTCTTATTAAACTGTATAATAAATGAGACTTACAGATGTAAACTTTTTGAAATAATTGTAAATAAACACCCTGAATTTAAAGATACTAGTAGGTCTTCTTTCGAAAAACTTAAATACATCTTAACTCCAGACATAACCCTTTTATCGGCTGTATGCACCTTTACAAAACAATCATTAGAATTGAAATAGGGTCCACATCGGTCAAAGAGGCGACTGAATTATATTGCAGTTTTAGTTTAATTGTATTTTGTAATTCTTGTGTTTATGCTGTAAATATGTTTTGTATTGCTTTGACCCCAAGGGGTGTAATTTTGCAATAGATTAAATTTAAATTTAAATAATATTATAGAGATCAGACATAGATCACCTAATTATTTGCTCTATTACATGTTTATTTTCAACATGGTCTATCTTCTTCCATACATTTATTATCTATAATATTAATTTGCCTAGATGTTGTCATTGACTCTGTCTTATGGGTGTTAATTGTGCTTTAATGAATAAATATATATAAATAAATAAATATCCCCTAAGGAAACAATTACAGCCGACGCCGACTCGTATGTGTTTTTTTTTTCTTTTTTTTTTTTTTGCTTTTGTTTTGTTTCTGTTTTTTGTTTGTTTGTTTGTTTTTGGTTTGATTGTTTGTTTATTTGTTTTTTTTTGCAGCATCTGTTTTTTAGTTAAAAAAATATTAAATAATGCAATGACGAACTTATTGTAAATTTAGTTTTTGCAGGTGACCCTTTCGACAAGAAGTTCAATCAAAAAGTGTAAAAAGAACAACACATATCACGTTTGACTTAAATATGTGTGAACGATCACTTCCAGAATTGATTTACCGCAAATGCTTACTAATTTCTGTGTATGAATTAACCATGGAACATGGTCCTGTAATTAAATTCAAAGGCAAGCTAATTTGAAGCACAGCCTTGATTCGGTCTTATAATCTATGTAAACATTGCGTTAAGGCTAGATGATGGCTATATTATGATACTAGTATTAAGTGACAGTCATATTGCAATTTTAGGTTTTGGCGAGCAAAATCGTTAATTGTACTGTTGGCTATCGGTTTTCTGACAACAAATCAGCTGATTTTGGGAAATTAAACTAAACATCACCAATAGTCTTGAAATTACTAAATATTTAGTTTTAGATATTATTGCCCCCGACGTTAAAAATGCAATTTTTGCGTCGTCCAATTAGTGCAGAATAATGTCCGAAGAAATATAGGATGGAGCAATTTGAAATCATTTATATAATTCAAATGCTATAGTATTCTGTCTTGTTCCCCGTTGTATATTTATGTTATTGTATTTATTATATATGTCTGCCTCTTGTTACAGTGTTGAGCTTAAATAAAAGTCTAAAAGTCTTGAAGTATTCGAATTACAAATTCAAATTCAAAAGTTTATTGTCATTAAACTTATAAAGTTTGTGGCATATCAAACAAACAAATACAATATATATATATATATATATAAACAACATAAAACAAAGCAAAAAACACCCAAAATCCCTGTTGTGCTAGATCTAAACAGATACACACAATGTGGTTAATTTATAAACTTTCAGTATGAACAATGTGAATAGCACTAGTATAAATACTGTTTATATTTCAACTCTATCCGAGTCTTTCTCAAAACAACAAAATATATAATAAAACAATAAACTATTTACAAAAAACTACACTACAAAACTTAATTAAATAGGTAAACTACATTTCGGAGACTGAAGGCGTGACCTCAATTATAGTTATGTGAAAAAATATTTGCTGGTGTTTGTACATAACATTTACTGCAATATTTTCTTAATTTTTTAACGTTGGTATTATATGCATTTATTGATCTATAACCCTGATGTTAAGACTGGGTTTTAAACGATCAATCCAATAGCTTTCTTTGGATCTTCTCTGGTTTAAATTCCACGATCTATTTTGATCAATTGCGATGACTTGCATATTTTGCCAGTTGTGATTTGGAGTATTAAAATGGATTGCAGTGGCCTGGTTCTGATCTTTGTTTTCGATATGGTTACGATGCAAGTTTATGCGAAGATTGAGCGCATTTCTTGTCTCACCAACATATTGTTCTTTACAGATAGAACATGTAACCAGATAGATGA
>MJUU01005590.1:0-36534 GCA_002080025.1 Modiolus philippinarum
TTTTGTGTTTTTGTAATTATAATTTCTATTCTGACCACCCGTTTATACGTAATAAAATGACCACATCTCATGATTTTATTATGCCAAGTTTTCTTACAATTGGATGGGGTTGTTTATATATTGTTGTTGTCTCCTATAAATGTAATAAGTATAGGTTAAGCAATGATTTGCCATGTTTTATGGACTATAAAGCCCGAGGCGTTTCAACAGTTTATGTCTCTTCAGTGCAAATAAAATCAAAACATTTGGAAATCCATGTTTGGAAATATGAGTAAAAGCTGACAGAGAACAAATTACCAATATGACCTGAAAAATGTTTATCATAATTCTGTATTAGGATCTGTAGGGATTGTTCAGTTTTGACGTGTTCAGAAACATAAAGTTTACCCGGAATATAAAGTAAAAGGCTACTACCTATTATGATAAGGAGTTTAAATTGTGTGACCATGAATATGTTTCATTAGTTACAATAATGTCTTGCATTTTTGTTTTTTAGTTAAATTCATATGTACAGAGTACGTACAGAAACGTACAAAAAGTTTTCGATCATTCTCTTTTTGCACTGTATATTTCATGTAAAACACATTTTTGCAACAAAAATTATTATGAAGGTATTTCTTATCGGATTTTAATAACATTTGAACCGTTAAACACAAAAATTAATCCATTTTCATTTTTTATTTGGATAAAGTTTTCTTATTTGCGGATGATTATATACCTTAAAGGTAAAAATAATATGTTGACCTTACTCAACTTTCTGAATCATGAACAGTTAATGAGAAATAATCCAGTGTAATGATATGCACGGGCCATTTGATTTTCTGGGGGAGGAGGCTGGCATTTCCAACCGAGCAGGGAATTCTTTTTGGCGAGCGAAGGTTGCGATTTTGTTGAGACGGTTTTTTTTTCTAACGAACAAAGTCAAAGTCAGATTATTTTTTCAATCCAGTTACTGGTCAGAGAATTTTTTTGTTACGAAAATCAGGACAAGATTTTTTTTCTAAAAAATACTAGCATCCCCTCTGAAAATCAAAAGATCCGTGCCTTTGTCTAGTGTGTCTGCTATTATATAGTCCAATCCTTTAATTTCAGTTTCCGTTACATAGACGATGTACTTTCTCTTTATGATCCTAAATTTAAGGAATATTTACATCAGATCTATCCAAATGAGCTTGAAATTAAAGAAACAACTGAAACACTTACTTCAGCTTCGTACCTAGATCTTTTATTATATATTGACAAAGACGGACGTTTGAAATCTAAGCTATATGACAAGCGTGATGATTTTAATTTCCCTATTGTGAACTTTCCCTTTCTTAGCAGCAATATACCTACATCTCCAGCCTATCGAGTGTACATTTCACAGTTGATTCGTTACTGTCGAGCATGTAGTTTGTACAATGATTTTTTGAACAGAGCAAAAACACTGTTCCACAAGCTGCTTAGTCAGGGATTTGTTCAACCTTTGTTAATTTCATCCATCAAAAAATTCGTTCAAAGTTCTGTATTTAACTGTCGAGCATGTAGTTTGTACAGTGATTTTTTTTAACAGAGCAAAAAAAAAAAAAACTGTCCCAAAAGCTGCTTTGAGGGATGAAATTAACAAAGGTTGAACAAATCCCTGTCTAAGCAGCTTTTGGGACAGTTTTTTTTTTTGCTCTGTTCAAAAAATCACTGTACAAACTACATGCTCGACAGTTAAGTACAGAACTTTGAACGAAATCATGGTAAGATACCCGATTTTAAACTCCGTGTTAAATTATATTCACAAATTTCTGATTAGATATATACTATGTGACCTTGTTTAAAGAATAAGGCGTAAATTACTTCAAAGATAGGAACTTTATATGAAAGCTAATTATCAAAGACTGTATTTAGAGTAAATTTGCGTTACAAAACAAAAACTAGTGTCACAACACTGTTGAAAAGAAAGCAAGAGTTACATTACAACAATTATATTTACCGTATTTACTCACCCTAAAACGAAAAAAAACACCATAAAACCAAAAAGAAGCAAAAAAAAAAAAAACAAAAACAAAAACAAAAACAAAAAGAAATTAAAAAAAATAAATAAAAAAACAACAAAAACAAACAAAACTTAAACATTTTTCTTAGCAAATGTTAGTGTTTATTTTACTATATGTGTATCAATACGTTTTTTCTAAATAAGAACAGAAAAACGCCATGTTCCATATACATATATTCTTTTTTTCATGAGGTATAGTAAAGCATGGGAGAACCGAACCGCCAATCTAAAACGAATAATCCAAGGACAATGGCAACATCGGAAAACAAAAGAAAAAAAAACAAAAACAAAGGCATGACATGAGTACGGCAAAAAAAAAGATTTACAAACTGACATCAGATAGACAAAGTAGAAACACATATTGATTTCGCTGTCAGGAAACATTAAGAAAGGGTAGGCCATCCTAAATTAATTCTAGTACGTTTAACATCATTAGTAGATTTTTTTAAAAATTGTTGAAAATAATAATGAAAAAAAAAAAACAAAACAAAACAAAAACACCCAAAAATTTCGTAATGTCCACAAATTTTCGGGTTGGTGTCGTAATCCGCCACCAATTCAGCAGGCGGGTATGAAACTAATTAAAGACTGGCAAAAAAGATAGAAAATTTAAATAAAAGTGTAAAATCTGTACTACAGCATATTTATGCATTAAAATTTGAAAAAAAAGATAATTGCAAATGTTTTGTTTGAAATTTTTGTTGGTTTCATCACCCTCCCCCTTTCCTCGTGGCTTTCCAAGTCTAATATAAACGTTAAACATAGAATTAATTTAGGACAGCCCTATGGTTTTTGAATATAAATGAGGCGAAATAGCTCCATGAGTAAAATACTTGCCCATATCCTTTTATGCTTTCAACTGTGTCCGACAAAAAGTGCTGCAAACATGCTACTTAATCTTCGGCTGCACTCACAAATTGAGTTATACATATAACATCGTCTATTTTCTATGAAAACCATAATTGATATACTTATGTATATTTTACCAAAATGAAGAGACAACAAATTTGCACATATATCTCTATTGTTCATGGTACGAAAGTGAATAATTGGAAATGAAAAAATAATCATATACCCATTATTTTTAACAAAAAAAAACAAACATCTTTTAATACTATTCTAAATATTAATACTTACTATCAAAGTGATATCTTCTAAATCAGACATTTTTACATCATAGTGTAAAAAACTCTATTGAAGTTTTAGATAAATTGCAATCAATACAAAAACCAGTTTCATCTATCGACAGTTATGATTTTTCTACACTTTATACAACACTTCCGCATAATCTGATAAAATCTAAATTTGGACAATTGATTAAATGGTCTTTTAAATTTTCTGGACTGCAGTTTATTTGTTGTAACAAAACGCAAGGATTCTTTTCTAATATCACTTACATCAATCATTCCTCCTGGACGTGTGATGATATGATTAAAGCACTTAATCTTTTGCTTGACAACATTTTTGTTCGTTTTGGCAACATTGTTTATCAACAGGTCATTGGAATTCCCATGGGTACAAATTGTGCACCTCTCATTGCAGATCTTTTTCTTTTCTGTTACGAACGTGACTTCATGAAAAAATTACAAAATGGGACCATACAAAACAGTGATCAACTTATTTCAATTTTCAACGATAACAGCAGGTATATTGACGATATCCTTACTATTGACAATCCCCAGTTTTTAGATTATGTCGACATCATTTACCCACAACAACTGAAACTTAATAAAGCTAATAATGATTCTAAGAATTGCCCTTTTCTGGATCTAACTATCATCGTTGACTCTGGTAAAATAAAAACTAAAATTTACGATAAAAGGGATGATTTTGATTTCAGTATTACTAATTTCCCTTTTCTTGACGGCGACGTTCCTCTAGCCCCATCCTACGGAGTTTATATTTCTCAACTGGTACGATTCGCACGCGTTTGTTCTACTCTTGACGACTTCAATGAACGTAACCTTACTATTACTTCAAAACTTTTGCAGCAAGGTTACAGATTTCATAAATTGTTAAATACATTTAAAAAGTTTTATCGAAGATATGAACATCTGACTTCTAAATATAATGTCACTCGCAAACAGCTTATTTCTAAGGGCATTTCCCATCCTCGATTTTACGGAAATGTTGTTAAAAAATGCCAGAAACTGATTAAAAATCCAGAAAAACTGGGACGTAACTTACATTCTTTACGCAATAGGGGATATCGACAGGATATTCTGCACGTGTCCGTTAAATTAGCTTTGGGATCCAGTGACATTGAGGATTTTACACACATACTGGCCTCTCACTGATACTGCCGATGTCTACTGAAATACATGACGATTCTTTACCAAACCCATTGGGAGTTTTGAATTTGATTTTCCTTCCGTTTTTCGACAGTGTTTTACCAGCGGACTAGGCTCCTTGAGCTAGCCGGCAGTTTAGCGGCGAGCACTCTTTAACCCATCTTTCAAAATTACGTTTTGTCCCCCCATTTTTCTTTTCTAGATTGTGGTCATGGAGTTAGTAGTCTACCTGTATGGGTTTTATTCGTATGTTTATTCTACGATAGGGAAACGGGACAGAGAAAGGGGACGTTTGGGTACCCATTAACCGGTTTAACCCTACCGCTGGCTTTTGCTAGTGCCGGTACCAAGTCCGGCTGTCCCGAGTTACTATCGTTGTTTATGTTTGTCTTTTGTATTTTTATTGTGGGTTTTTTTTTCTTGTGCAGTTCCTATTTACTTTCTGGCATGTGGCTATGTTTTTCGGCCATTGTAGGTGTTTCCTGTTATCTTTTTTATTCCATTTTTGTATTAATATTAAGAACAAGAAAAAATTAAAAGATATAATACGGTACTGACATGCACAGTGTCGTTATTTAAACATTCAAATTGTAACATAATACTTGTAAAATTGAATAAAGATGTTTTGTATATCTATAATATTTAAATCTTTTGCAGACTTATTGATTCGAACCATTGAAAAAAAATACCTTTAACTGTCCTGACTTGTATGGTCTTGAAAGTACAATCTGCAAAACATATTGTGACATAAGAATCAAATGATTTAAGGGGGTAGACCTGGGGTAGGAGGAGATAACTCTGTTTTTCACTTTTTTATTACTTACACAAACAAATAGAATCATTACAACAGGTATTATCAAAATTTCAAATTTGTAAAAAAAATTCCACACAGCAAATAAATATTAATTTTATCATGAAAACAAATACCCAACATCCAGTTATTTATAATGAGTGCATTTTACTCAACATTTTTTAAATGCTGTCCAAAGATAATGAAAATATGTAAAAGTCGGATTTCTTCCAAGGGAGGTAATTTATAGCACAGATTCAGCAATTTCATTGATTTTTACCCACTTAATTCTAAATTAAGAAAAAATGGGACGGTAGAATTTTCTTAAATTTTAATATATCTTACATATACTAGTTTTCTATCTATTCTCAGTTTTTGGTGAAAATTAAACGACAGAATTTTTTATTAGAAGTGTTTAATAGTGCTCAAAATAGAGTAAAAATTCCAGCCTATATTTTTCAGAACACCAATGTATTTCAGTTCAAACTAGTTGAATTTACTATAATTATTCATGCTTACTTTCACACATGTCTAAACTACAGAATTGTGCATTTGAAATAATTTTAAATTAAATACAAATTTAATTAGAGCAATTTGTATACACAAAAATCAAGTCCTGAACGGGCCAAATAATATGAGGAAACAGGGTATCTTTGATGACCGCTAGATATAAAACGGGACGGTAAAAATTGTTGAAAATTGCTGAAAGTCGACATGAACATGTGTAGTTTTAATACTGAAATTATTAAGAAAATTAAACGAGTGGAAATTTTTAGCCTTCCCCAGGTCTACCCCCTTAAATAGTTATGTAATAGAACGCACAGAAATAATTCATTGGGCTGTTAGTGTAATTTAATTAACTGTTAAACTTACAGATAAATTATATAATTAATAAACATTCTAACATGACAAATGTATTATTCTAACTTTTTTTTAATTCGCTCAGGTGTAACGTTAAGGGGGTTCGCTACTCTATTTATGAAAGGGATTTCAATTAAATGTGATGTTTTGTTAGGAAATTAAAAAAGAAGTAATTCAAGTGAAAAAAAAATTATAGGTTGATGATCTCGCTTTTGAGGTTTAAGTAATTGAAAATTTGGCGGGAAACCGAACTCCTCGGATTTTTTTTTTAGAATTAACATTAGCAAAGTTTGACCACGAATGGATGTGACAGAATAAATAAAATTTAATGAAATGTTTTACAGTGTGCTTGTAAAAATGTATAAAATGAAATTTTGGGAAAACATAAGGGGTCAATGGGCAAAAAATTATATTGCTTTTAAATTGATAAAACCAGAGAATTCCGAAAATTTGACAGAAATCCCAAAACATGAGGAGCGACCTCCTTAATAAGTATTAGAAAGAAAATAAACTAGATTTGCAATTGCTAAAAATAGCCGATGTTACCCTGGCGGCCAATTCGATAATTCCATCTTATTTGCAGCACCAAAACCTACAAAGAATTAGTTTTCCATTGGCATTGGACAAAGTTACAATTTTGATGTATTTTGGCGACCATATTCGAAATATTAGTCGTTTTTCAAATTTGTTGCATTGCATCTTTTTCGTAGTGTCAAAATCTGCCTGCAAATCAATTTTCATTAGAATTGGGTAGAGTTGATATTTTTGTTCGTTTTGGCAACATCGTTTATCGACAGGTCATTGGAATTCCCATGGGTACAAATTGTGCACCTCTCATTGCAGATCTTTTTCTGTTCTGTTACGAACGGGACTTTATGAAAAAACTACAGAATGGAACCGTACAAAACAGTGATCAACTTATTTCAATTTTCAACGATAACAGCAGGTACATCGACGATATCCTTACTATTGACAATCCAGAGTTTTTAGACTATGTCGACCTCATATACCCGCAAGAACTGAAACTTGATAAAGCAAACGATGATTCTAAATACTGCCAATTTCTTGATCTTACTATCATCATTGACTCTGGCAAAATTAAAACTAAAATTTATGATAAAAGGGATGATTTTGATTTCACAATTACTAATTTCCCTTTTCTTGATGGCGACGTTCCTGTAGCTCCATCATACGGGGTGTATATATTACAACTAGTACGATTCGCACGCGTCTGTTCTACTCTTGACGACTTTAATGAGCGTAACCTTACTATCACATCCAAACTTTTACAACAAGGTTACAGATTTCATAAATTGATATAACTACCTTTAAGAAGTTTTATAGAAGATATGAAGATTTGATTTCTAAATATGGTGCGACTCGCAAACAGCTTATAACTAAGGGCATTACTCACCCTCGATTTTATGGAAATGTTGTTAAAAAATGTCAAAAACTGATAAAAAATCCAGAAAAACTGGGACGTAACTTACATTCTTTACGTAATAGGGGATATTGACAGGATATTCTTCAGAATTCCGTTAAATTGGCTTCGGGATCCAATGACCTGAAGATATTACAGGTATACTGGCCTCTCACAGATACTGCCGATGTCTACGGAAATCTATGATAATTCTTCACCAAACCCTTCGGGGAGTTTTGAGTTTGATCTTTATTCCGTAGTGCGACAGTGTTTTACCAGCAGACTAGACTCCTTGAGCTAGCCGGCAGTTTAGCGGCGAACACTCCTCGACCCATCTTTCTAAATTACGTTTTGTCTTTTTCTTTCCTTCTCTAGATTGTGGTCTTGGATTTATTAGTCTACCTGTATTGGGTTTTATTTGTATGTTTTATTATACTATAGGGAAACGGGATAGAGAAAGGGGAGGTTTGGGTACCCATACACCGGTTTAACCCTACCGCTAGCTCTTGTTAGTGCCGGTACCAAGTCCGGCTATCCCGAGTTCCTATCGTTGTCCATGTTTGTCTTTTGTCATTTTATTGTTTTTCTCGTGCGGTTCCCTGGTGGATTGTGGCATGTGATTGTGGTTTACGGCCATTGAAGGTGTTTCCTGTTATCTTTCTTATATTAATTGAAAATTTGTTACGTGTTTAGGCTGCCATCTTGGAAATGGCGGCTATTTTGAAAATATATGTAACATTAATTCATTCCTGTCATCTTATTTTATATCTTTAATTTCTTAAACAACGAAAAAAGTAGTAAAGAGATAGTGAACAATTAATACAAAATATGTTCATTTTGTGCAAAGCAGTTTCTATAATATTACATGAAGTTGGAAACTTTTTACGTATTTTTGCGGCCATCTTGAAAACAGCTGCAGATTTGATTTTGTTTGGTACACATTCCATGGTTTAATCATCTTAAAGATCTCTACTAAGTTTCATGAAAATCCATCCATGTGTTTGTGAGATAAATTATCGACAGTTTTTGACGAAAACTTGCAGCCATTTTTGAATCTGAAAATTTCATAATAATCGTTTGACCAAATATGAAAATATTTACACAAGTTAAAGCAAAGAAAATATATTCTGATTATTTTTTTTCACTCATGATCAGGTAACACTGCGTATTTGTCGGCCATCTTGAAAATGGTGGCCATTTTCAAATTTGATTTTTGAATTGATTCCATCTGCTATCCATACTGAGCGTTTCTATAAAATGTAGTTGGTCTAATGAATGTCCTTTCAGTGGTTAAAGAGGTAAAAAAGCAACAAATTGACTTTGGGTGTTTGAAGGTACATTTGCAAAACAAAAATCGTTAATTAGCATACATATTGAGAAGCAGAAGATGCTTACTCTACCGGTACACCTGATCTCAACCATGGTTTTTATTGGGTCCATGTTGTTTATCTGTATGTGTCGTCATTTTTCTTTCTTGTCCTGTACTCAAGTGGTGTCCTTGTTTCTTTGTGTCTCCGATGTTGCCGTTGTCCATGGATTGCTTGTTCTTTTGATGGTTCGGTTCTCACTTACTCTATTGAAAACAGCGGTCATTTAATATTATGATCCATCTTTGTGCAAAATATAAATTTATTATTTCCTGGCATCTCTGAGAACTTGGCCAGATATTTTTTTTTCAGACCCATAACACTATGTTTCCCCGACTATATCCGGGGCGACATTATATGATAGTAGACCCGAGTTACCTCAAAATTTTCAGATATTTTTTTTCAGTTTTCAGTATGAAAAACATATGCACTAAATATACTTTAAGGTAAAAATACAAAATAAATATCCCCCAAAAATATGAAAGATTACTGTAAGCTTTGATCAATAATCTTCACAGAAAAAGCTATTCAGAAATCATGATGAGGCATATACTTCTGAACCTTATGTCTTATGTAAAAAAATAATTGACATAAATCAGCACTTAATTGTTTCATAAAAATATATATAGATTTAATAAGAAGAAGAATAATTTTAGGCGTTTATAAGGTGTAAATTTGCAGAATAAGAGAAATTACTAGCTGAAAACAAAACTTCTATCAATTTCTTGTGAGATATCTAAAAATCAAGTTTGAGCGAAAAACTAAACTTAAGATTCTCAACACATATTTCTGATATCATTTTATTCTAAAAGAATATACGTCATATGCAATCTTTTTTTGAACATTTGTAAAAAAAAATGCATACAAAATCTTATTTATCACTCATTCTAAATGTAAAGTTATTTCTATTGCCAAATATCTAACTTTCAATATTTAAGGTATGATTCTTTGTTTTAAAGTCACTATCAGCTGTACTTAAGTTATATCGTTGTTGGGAGGAAGCCGGAGTGCTCGGAGAGAATCACTGACCTTGGGCAGGTAACTCACCTTAACTCGCACGGGCGATATTTTTTCCCAAATCACAACAAATATAAAACTAATCACTTCCCATAGTCTACCATCTTAATCTTTACACATTTTAACTAAGTTCAAGTTTAATGGTCTGTATATCTGTATATTTGTCCCCCCTTTTCCCTTCCTTGTCGTTCTTATCTGTTATATTTGTTTCTTTGTGTTTCTGATGTTATAATTGTGTATGACTGACTATACGGTTATCACTTACTTGATCAAAATTTTAGTTCTTTTTCTTAATTTGACTTTGCGTCAGATTATGGAACTTAAATGTCTGACCCCAGTTTCATTCATCAAAATATTTTTCATAATGTCAAATATGATATGATTCTGTGTGCATTCAGTATACAGTGCAAGTTCTAATTTGTGGAAAGTTTAAGTACATGAGCTATACAGCATGTGGCAGCAAGTCACGTAGATCATCTTATATTACCAAGTAGTGACATGTTTGGCTTTGAAGAAGAATTTAGTAACAAAATAGATGTCTGTAAGTGAATTTGATGTATTAAGTTGCTAAATATATTTTAGATAAAGTATTTTTGTTCTTATAAATATATTTGTTGTTTATGGTATGATAAAAGACCTTTGATCTGTATCTGTCTGGTCATTTTTGTGTTGTGACATTTTGCGATTGTAACGAAAGTTTGAAGATGGATAGGAATGCTTACATTACTAGAGAGTTACGTATTTCTGTGTTTAATTCCTTGATTGCTTCTGATTTATTCTAATGAGCAATATTTCAAACTACCTATCCAGCTATATCGAGTAGTCTGTACCACAACGCGTTTATAAATGTTGATAAAAGAAAGAAGCAAGTAACTTTTGTATTACTATGGAATTTCATGTCAACTAAATATTAAGAAATAATTCATAGCAGGTATATGGCTTTTGGAAATTTAACCATGGGCTTGGCCTTCATATTCAAATTTACCCAGAGCGTTAGAGGGGGATTAAATTTACGAATATAAAGGCCCAGCCTATGGTTAAATGACATTCTCTAATGATATGTCAAGTTAAACCGGTTTTGAAGCGTTAGATAAATTTTCATATTTAACATATGTTGAATTAAGCCCCGTGCTATTTCCCAACAAATCTATACGGAATACAATTCTCGGTGTTTATCATTCATCATTAGTGAAAAAGATTACACCACTTTATCCCGATTATTACATTTTTTTGTACCATATTTTATCCACTCTCGGTAGGTAAGTTAAAAATTTTTAAAATGCTCGGCAAGCCTCGCAATTAAAATTTTAAAAATTCAACTATCTCTAGGAAAAAATATGGTAATGAACGGGATCTTGTGGTGTAATCTATATATAACCATATACCTGCCATGAATTATTTCGATTCTAATATGAAGCAACCTCAGAAATTGCGGATTTCCCGCCTCCATTGTTGTCTGTGTCTATGACGTCATAATACACAATCTAACGTTTTCGAACAGATGCAAGTTCAAAAGAAATAGCGAAAGCAAAGAAGTACTCATTTACGTGTCAGAATGGCATGATTCAGTTAAAAACTGTTCTGTAAAGCCCTGTCACACTATGACATTCTACGTGTGCCGACGTTCGCGAATTTTTATAAGAGCGTTAGGCACATGCCGAAGAAATCGAAGAAATTCTCTTGTTGGACGTATTCATAGCGTCAGGCTACCGACTTACAACTCACGGGAAACTAATCCATAACTTGTATGTAACGCTCACAAAATGAGTAAAAGCGTATGACAAAGTTGCAAAGGCGTTTTATTAACGTACTAAACGTATACCGAACGCATCCATAACGGTCTTCTAGCATTCACAGAGCGTTTCTATAGCGTAGTTGACGATCTTTGTAAAATCAGCTTGAAATTTTTCATCTCAATGGCATTTTGCAAATGTAGAAATGGATAAAAATGGCACCGAAAAATACGACAGATTTGCAAGAGGGATAGTATGACTAAAACGCACAATTTGATGTTGAGAGGGGGATGGGGTACTATAAAGCAAAGGATATGTATTCTTGTAAATATAATGAAGTTTATGCACATCATTTTTGAAATATGTAAACTCAGAAGTACAAACATACAAGTCATTACTTAATACAATCCAAAATACAGATATATACATGACTGAAATGTGAATTTGGCAACGTCAAACATACAAAATACACATTACAGTAACATGAACACTAAAACTATTTATATTTAATCAACACATTAATTAATTTGTATTCTATGTCTTGCTTTGCAACAATTGCAGGTTTCTATTTGTTTACCAAAACATAAGCATAACCCTATTATAAAACTATCTTGGGTTTTCTTTGATTATTTCTACTATTTTAAGTATTTATTGTTTTTTGCGTTTATATATAGAGACAAATATGTAAGTAGGTCCATTTATATATATATATGCCATGGTTAATTCCGCAGAAAAAAACTCACCAATCATGTTATTCAACTTATCAAAAATCTGGTATAATGTATAATTATTTTATATGTAAAGGGCGCAGTTACCATATCTGGTAAGCCGCCTAAAAAACTAAATGAAGAAGAATGAAGAAGGTCCCTCAAAAATAAAAAAAAAATATTTTCAAAACATTATGAAATGAATCAGCTATTTACATTACTTTGGAATTTTGTCTTGCTCTTTAAACAGTTATTATTTTTATAATAAAACATCGGCTAATACGTTACTCCCGAGTTACAAGAACGCCCGATTTGCGTTCTCTACACGTTTAAAACAACTTTCGAGAAACTACTACATATTGCACACATTGCGCACATAACGCACCTCTAGCGTTCGTCTAACGTCTGCATAACTTATCAACAAAACGTCGTGAAATTTTGAGCATGTTCAAAATTTTCCGACGCATCCAACGTTCAACAACGCACACCAACGTGTGTCGACGTGTTTGTAACGTGTAACGAACGTGCCTATAACTTATACAAGGCACACCAGCGTGTGCAAAAATATTCTCACACGCTTGGCACATGTTGATGTTGTGCGTTATAGTGTGACAGGGCCGTTACCTCTATTTCCTTCATGAATAAAATTACGAACATTGGTGTTTTTCATCCCGTTTAATCATATAACGAAACCATTTGCGCATGTGCGAAATATATAGTTATCGAGTATTATACTGGTTGACGATGTGAGAATTAAGAAATAATTCATGGCAGGTATATGGTTATTGGAAATTTAACCATGGGCTGGGCTTTTTTATACGAATTTAACTCCGAGTATGCCACGCGATCGTAACAAAAATGCGGTATGCCTAGTATTTCGAACGAAAACTAGGGGTTTTCGTGCGAAATACCCGGTATACCGCACGTTAACTAGGGGTTTCCGATCGGTATACATAGTATTTCGCCGAATACCCTAGTTTCCGATCGAAATTGAACGGAAACTAGGGGTTTCCGACGAAAACCCATAGTCTCCGATCGGTATCGGAAATTCGAGTTTAAGCCGAAAACGCTATTCATAGTTTTAGCCAATGAGAAACGAGAAATGGAAATCGCTATTCGATATTTAAAGTTCGTCCAATCAGAAACGGAAACCGGTATTCAGATTTTAATTAAACCAATCAAAATCGTTTAATGTATTTATCGCTTATAATTCTTTCTTTTTTCATTCAACTTTCGTAATTTTTATTTATTATACGTATTTTGATATTATAAGTTAATAATCAAATAAAGTTGTGACTGTGCCACTATCCATTCTCAGAATGGATATCAGATTCGCGGGTCGTGGGAGGGTTCGATCTCGACTGTCAATATTTACCTTAACCAGTAAAAGTTGTGAATATCGCCGTTTTAGACTTCGTTTAAAAGAAATTCAATTTAACAAATCTATAGAGCAAAGATTTTTATTTTCATATAATTTGATGTGTACTCTGTTTCGAAATTAAAAAAATCATGAAATTGGACATAAAATAGGTACATCTGTGTATGAAAAATAAATAATTTAATTAGCGGTTAAAATAACAAAAACTCGTCTTAAAAATGATCGAAATAATTCAGTGTTTTAAAACTTTTACTTCATTTTATCCTTTCCAAGGAGTTTTATAATTCGCGAAGTTACAAAGTTCATGGATTTTAGCATTTAAAAGGTATGAAAAGTAAAATTTTAAGTTTACGGTTTAAACTCACTCTTTAAAAATGACAAAAACAATAAAGTGTTATGAACATTTTACTTCATGATATCCTTTCGAAAGAGTTCGATATGTTGCGAAATAAAAAAAATCGCCAAATTTACCATAAAATAGGTATGGAAATAAAAATTTTTAGTCAGCGGTGTGAGCTCAGTCATTAAAAATGACAAAAACTATTCAGTGTTTTGAAAATTTTACCTCATACTATCCTTTTGAAGAAGTTTTATAATTCACTAAGAAAAAACTTCATGAGTTTCAGCATTAAAAGGTATAAAAAGTCAAATTTTTAGTCTGCGGTATAAACTAAGTCTTTGAAAATGTCAAACAAGTAATGTGTTTTGAAAATTTTACTTCATTATGTCCTTGCGAAGGAGTTTGATATGCTGCAAAATGAAAAAGGTCATCAAATTTAGCATAGAATAGGTAAGATTTTTAATCAGCAGTTTAAACTCAGTCTTTAAAAATGACAAAATCAATTCAGTGTTTTGAAAATTTTACATCATAACATCCTTTCGAAGGAGTTTTATAATTCACAAAGCAAAAATTTCATGAATTTTAGCATAATCCAACATTTGAAGACACACACACACATACAGATGAACAACACGGACCAAATAAAAAATAATGGCTGAGATCAGGTGCACGAGAAGAGTTAGCATCTCCTGCTTCTTATAAGACAAACCCATGTCCGTCTTGAACATATCAAATCCGGGAGTAAAGGCGAATTCGGTAGAGGAAACATAAAAATCATACATAGTTCTGTCCTTCGCAGAATTTTGCCTTTCCTTTTAGACCCTATTGGATATTTGCTCTCTTTTGTTTTCATGTATTTTGGTTAATGGGCTTCCAAATGTTTTGGTTTGATCTGCACTGAAGAAACAGAAGTTGTCGAAATGCGCATATGCAGAAATTAAATTACAAGTAACTTCGGTATTTTGTTATCTTTTAAAGGGAACGCTCCGTTGTCATCTGGGAAACAGATACCCCATAGCGGTCCACAAGATGGTGATATCACCATTAACTTCTGGGGGGTGACTTCAAGTCTTGCTTATGTAGCCTATTTGTGAGCAACTGGGCTCTATCAAGGAAGCCACTGTATCGACCACAGATGTTTCAATAGCGAATGAGCTGAGAGATGTAAACTCCGTATGCCGACGCTGTTGGGATGTTGCTACAAAGAAATGGGGAAGTTGACTATTGGAAAAGTGACGTAATCGCGTTTGTCGTATAGCTTAGTTTGAGCTGCACCTCTGTTGTCAATTTCAAGATGACTTGGAATAAAAAGACCAAGCCCATTGTTAAATTTCCAATAACCATATACCTGCCATGAATTAATTCTTAATTGCTTGCTCAATTGATTATCTAGAGAGCAGAATTCCAGCTGTAAGAGAACAAAAATAAAATATTACAAGTTTAAGAAGAAAAGTAGAAGAAATAAGGACATGCAATATGATTCTATTGCCACTGTATACAGGGGAGAAATGGATAGCGAAAAAAAAACCCGACTTCTATACGACCTTAAAATTAGAGATCCTTATACTGCATGGAGCAATGTGTGTCTCTACTGGTTTATTTTACAATGGCTTGCATGTACTAAGATTTATTGTCTTTTTTCCATTGCTTGATTTTCCATATATTTGTAGAGACTTTGCCTCATTTACATTTACTCCTTTTCCCTTCATTGCTAATTCCATTTTATGACTTGACTTCCTCTCATAGATAGGGCATTTCCCTAACCTCTAAATGGGATTGCACCCAGTTGGCTTTCTAGTGTCTTAAACAAATCCAGATACCGGGAATGAAAGGTAATGATTAAAACTGTCCAATGTCAAGATATGGAGCATACAATTATTACCAATATTAAAACGGAAAAGTTGTCTGCTTTCTTTATCTTATGCAGTATGTGAGCCCTTGTTTAGTGTTGTTAAAGAACTGATCACAATAACAAGTCTGTCACAAAATCGCCAAATCTTCAGAGCAACAGAGCAAAGTGACTTTAGTCAAGGGCAGGCAGCGCTGGTCAGTCAACGACCTTTTATAATATCATCGATCATACGTATCAAAGATTGAATAAATATAATAATTCCCTTAAATAATATACATTTGTTTATTCTCTTTTTCAAAAATGATTTGATTCTTTGGTTGTCCAAATATGTATTTCTAGATAAACATTCATTCACTGCCCTATTGCTGCAAAAATATTTATCGATCACAAATACTCACTTTTTGATCTTTAAAAAAATGGGTTTTCACATCTCTGTCAAAATATTGTTCAATTGCCAGACTTTCTTGTTGCATAAGTTTTCCATCAAAGAACAAGCAATTCATAAGCGATGATAAATTGAGACCTGAGTCTTATTTCAAATATTTGTAAGTCTTTAGATGTTTAGATGTTTGGAAGCCAGATATATACTAACCAATTGTAGATATGAAAAAGAAAGGAAATGGGGTAAATGTCAAGGAGACAACATCCCATATCCAGGTTAAAACGACCAAAAACAAAACATCTAGGGGTCACCATATGGTCTTCAACACAGTGAGGAACCTCACACCATATAGTAAGCCCTAAATGGCCCCGAAAAGGTAAAAAAGTGAATAAATCAATGGAAACAAACCACATCCAATAACTCAAATATCAAGAAACTAAAATTTTATAAGAAGAAAAGGACAAGCCAATGATTGTTTCTCATTTGTTATATCTTTTTCAATTTTCTTTAGGTAGAATGTAAATACAGACGTCAGATTTTATCAGTCCAGTAAAGCCACTAGGATTAAATATCTTTCAGCTGTTCGCACTCAATTTGTCTTTCAAACTAGACCAACCCGAAATTAAAGCGGCACGGGGTACGGAGTCAGTTTATTACGAACGAGATTTTCTCAGTCAAAGTGTATTTCAATTTTTGTTTTGAAGAGACCTTTTTCAGAAATACTTCTTCATTTTATAGCAGTGTATATATTAGGATTTCTTTAATTTTTATATATGAAATACATTTTCATCCAAACGCTTTTTATGCCATACTGACAACATGCAATCAAACTAACTCGGTCGACAGGTCTCCAAGCAGCTGCTGGTCTTTTTGTTAAACAGTAAGCCATTTATTATTGTCTGTTTTTATAAGTTTGTTATAACTTTTTTGGCAATATGTTTGCAAGACAATTTATTTGTTAATTCTTTGTTGACAAATCAGAACAATACTTTACTTTACCATGTATTTGTAGAGACTTCGTCTCATGTGCATTTACTCCATATCCTTTATTCACCATTGTATACAAAGAAATGGTAAAAAAAACAAGCAAAGGAACAACGCTTTTATTGGTGTTCCTCCTGAAGCCACCATGAGGCCTTCAACAATGAGCTTTGCCCATACCTCATAGTAAGTTTAAGACGGCCCCAGCTCCGGTTCACTTCATGATAATATGAGAGATAAACTCCAGTCGTAAATGGTAAATGAAAGGAAATGGAGTTGCATATGCCAGATCACGAAATAAATATCTGTCTTGATTGTTATGAAGTTTTGGTACCCGGTTATTTTTTTTAATTATGTATCCCCTGATATTGTAGTACGGTGTAAGTTCAATGATGATTTTCAACACAAGATAATTAATCTACATAGTATTTCTTACACAAAAATAATATTGTATCTTCAAAGGTTGGTCTGCAGAGACAGTGACTTATGTTTCTTGGAGGTTTGTAAAAGGTTTTTAAATGAGATGATCTGCAAATATAATGGGTATTCTAGTTTTCATTGATTAAGAATTATCCAAACTATCTTATTTGAGGGCGTCTCAAAGTATTTCTCTTTCCTTGCCATATTCTTGGCAAAGTCTTAAACATCTTCAGTAAAATACTTTCAATAGTACTTCTAGTTGATGTATTGAGGTTCACGGAATTTTGACCCTTTTGATTGGTTTCTGGAAGTTTGAAATTTTCAATAATGTTTAGGAAACAAATCATTAAGTATCTAGTCAGACTGTCGACTTGGCAAAAGAAGCAAGCCCAATCAGGCTGTAACATCTATCAAGTTGGAAACACACGATTACGGTAATCACATGATTACCGTTTTGGACTGAAAATAGAAGCTGCAATAGGTTTAGTGCAGAAATACGAGATAAGCAGAAATTTTAATCTTATCCTGAAGGAGGAATTTTGATGTCAATGTTTTGTTATGTAGACTGTTGGAGGGGTTTAATAATATGATCAAAGCTGTTATTAGCAAAACAACGGCAGCAGTGCACGGACGGAAAAAAGAAGAGTGCTGAACATCAAAGTCCAGAGACAAGGGAAAAGTAGACCACCAGAAGATCAAAAATCACGATGCATCTACAAAATATACGAATATCGCAAACATATTACAAAAAAACTAAACCACTCACAGTGTGAATTCGAAACTAAAACACAAAAACAAAAACGGAAAGTGACACCAGGTGCTCTGGCAGAGTTAGCATGTCCTGCTCCGCTTACGACACACATTTCACTTTTAATGGGTAAATTTTGGGTCAAAGTCAAAACCGAAAATACTAATTTTTGAAATCGTAATATCTAGCTGAAAATGTTTATTCTCATTTGTGAAACTGGCATCACATGTGTCTATGATGTAGTGGTGATAACCATAGAAATTCTTAAGGGACGAAAGTAACAAAGGCTGAACAAAGGATTTTTTTTTGTTCTGCGTTACTACGTAACTGCCTTCTGCATTACAGTGGTAGCCCTTGTAAAAATTTTGCTTCGTACGTATAAAAGAAAGGGTCAGGTTAAAATGGTGCACAGTTTGTTTCAATGGGACTCCCTACTGTCTAATGAATAACATGGCCTCCAAATTTAATTCTGACAAATGCTTAATTATCTGGTTTGTTGGCTGTGCTGATAGGTCTGGAAATCTTTGGTTTGAAATAGCCAAATAACAGCAGTGCACTAAAATTCAAGGAATGCCGATTTGTCACGAATGAAGATCGACGTGTTTTGTAGGAAGGGGGGATTTTTAAGGTGGCAAGTAATACTATTGAGTACGAATGTGATGAACATCAAGTTCAACAGTCAAATTAGAAGAAGGCTATTTATTGAATAGCTAAATACCGAAGTAACTCAAAATTTTGTTTCAGGAGATAAACATACGTCATGCAGATGTTGTGCTGTATAATTTCTGTATCAATGCCTTCGAGGTCGTTGCTGCCGTTCATTGATGGTATTAACCACATTCACCAAACTGCATCTTTGACTTAACATATTACCAATTATTTCTATTTTATCATTCAATGAGGGTAAAATGTCGCAATGATTGTCTCCGTGAAGAAAATATGTAATTTTGCTATAAATAGGATCTAATTTTTGTGTGTGATCTTTGCATCGTTATGAATTCAGTAATCACATATTATATATATTACACAGTCTATTAGTGACCTAATATGTTATAAACACGTTCACTAAATCTTATATTGGGCGACAGCGTAGTTCGAGTCCAAATGTTAAAAGAGTGTAGCTCGAGTCCCAATATTAATTTTGCTGACCTTGTATATACCATTTTAGGTCACTATATATAGCCCTTTTCATAAAGTATTATTATCCTCTCCTGGATTGGAACTCTTCTCTTAAATAGAGGTACAAACACTCTTCGCTTCCGGTTATCACTCGTACGTTTGGCTAAAAATACACAACTTAGCCCTGAATACATTTTAATTGTAACAAAATTAGTGCACTGTCACAGTAAACAATGACTTAGTAATCTTAGAACCGATTCAATAAATCTGTCCCCACCGTCAGTTTTTGACGTGTGAAATTTTCGTCAGCTTCTGTGTTAAAGAAAACACAATGTCGTCAGAATGGATGAAAACAGACAAAATATAGTGTACATTCATCCACACTGTAGCATTTTGTCATCTTTTTATAAAGAAACTGCCAGTTATTGACACAGAAGCAAACAATAAATCAGTCACAAAATCACAGCATTTGATTGGTCTAGAAGGTCGGGTAGGGACACATTTATTGAATCGACCCTAACATGAACAATGTTATGAATTGTGTTCAGGATGAACAACACTTGCCGCGTTGATTGATAACCGGAACTGTTTCATTGCATTTAATTGCCAAAACCAACCCGAAGACAAATTGATTGTTTGAAAAGGCCTAGATTATCAGTTTGTTGCTTCGGTAATTATTTGACGAAGTGTCCACTTGAGAAAAGCCATAGCTATGTTACAGAGTAGAAGTTGCAAACGTTTAAGTCTAGAAAATTATATTTAACATTTGAATAAATAACAACAAATTGTTCTCTGTACTCTTGTATGTTTATGTTAGAGACTATTCTATAGGTAAATTATTTCACGCCAATCATATGTTCACACACAATGTTTATAAGACGACATTATGATTAGAAATTCCTGCGCGTACAAAATAATTCTTGTACTCAACAAATTTTTATTAGTAATAAAGAACTGCACCATTACAATTATGGAATAGTGGATATGAATAAGCAATAAGACTTCTTGGAAATTTGTAACTATTCCCTATAAATAACCATGCTTTCGCTTTGTGAAAATACATTTGATTTTAAAAAAGAAATAACAAATCACCCTGAAAAATCTTAACAAGTTTTTTTAATTGAGAAAATTCCTGTTGCGTGCGATCAAAACTGCATGAAGAAATAATTGGATTCCGTTACGGTAGTTTTATGGTTACCGTATTAGAGAATATCTCCTTATATAACCACACAACTTGACGAATTTCAGAATAAAATGTTATCTCCAGAAGTTATTACCCTTCGTCTTTTGTTTTGCCAAGACCAGTATGAACTCTGGCTTTCTAGTTATAAAAACAAGGGCAATAGCAAATGTTCAGATAAAGCTTACAAGAAAAGAATGATAAAAAAAAATATGTGTGTGTCAGAATTTAATACTCTTTAAATAGATCAAGTTTTATTTAGGCCACATATCACCAAAATATGGATGGAGAAATTCAGATTTAAGATTAAAAGTAATAATCCTTATAAAGGATTAAAGTATAAATCATCCGAGACACCAGTGTGTTATTCACTGTTATATGAGCTGATACTCCAAAAATGCAAATTTACAACATATGTTAGATAATAATTAATGTACCTGCTCAGTGCATAAGATTCTAAATACGTTTTGCTGAACAATATTAAGAAAACATATTTCAATAAAAAACTGGACATCAACAAAATGTTTAAGAGAGCAGTTACAAAAACACAATTTGCAGACTCTGACTTATCCTTGGTTCTCACATATCACAACTTCTACTTTAATACTCCCTCAAGGATATAAACAATAAGCAGGTAAATACAATAGAATCAGATAAAGACGAGCAGGCTTAGGAAAAAGATGTTGTATAACAATGAAAATTTGAATATGTTTGCAGGTTATATCAATTGTGGTTTCAGATATATCAATAACGGGAATTTTAATCGGATCAAAGTTGATCTTTACATTGCGAGATTATTTAATGTCTACAACTGTGGCTATTCTTGTAAGTGAAGAAAACAGACAAGAATCATCAAAGATGCCAGCAATATTGATACTTTAGAACAAGTTTATTCTCTAACCTGTCCCCAAACGGACATGAAAATCATAATGTAAAAAATATTGCCACGCCCACTAAAAACAACAGGAGGTATTTACAGCAATATATATGTGGAGAGAACTTGTATTGTAAGGTTCATTGCTAGCAGCTAGAAGCTGCCAACCTGATTATACGAATATCAATGTTTACAAACGTCATAAAACTAAAAGACTCTTACTAATATTGAGATATTGAATTGAAAGAGGTTGCAAATAACAATGCAACCATTTTTTTCTGATCATAAAATAGTCTGTACAGTAGTGAAGGAGTTTTTATGAGCAATTTCATTTTTTACAATTTGCTAATTAAATCATTATCCTAGTCCAAGAAGTCTATTCTTATTAGACGACACTTCTTCACTTAGCCGATTTCGTCCACTTGTAGCCAGCATATCCGCCAACGACTGGAGAGCTCCATTTATCGATAAACGACGACGTTTTTNTGTTTTCGTTTTATATGTCTAAAGTTCAACATACGTGCTAAAGCTTGTAAATCTCCTCTAATTGAAAGTCCTCGTTTTTGAAAATCTATGTCATTTTTATACGAATCTTTCAAATCATGCCGATTGTTGATAAACATTGCATTAACAGCTACTAGAATAGCGCTCAATATCACAAATAACTGGATGCCGTTTAGTTTCATCTTAATTAGTTTCTCTCTGAAAAAAAAGAATAAAGACATATTCCATTAATACAAATGAAAAAAAAAAACTAGCAATGTAGATACAAATCTCTCTGGTGATAATTCTGTAAGTTTGGATGTCGTTAAGTTTCATTTTAAACAAAATAATCACAAGGGTGATTTGTATTTGTTTACTTTTTTGGTCTCCCTTTTCTGAAATAATGAAATTTCAAAATTTCTTAAAGTGCTCCTGAATAAATTATAATTATACATTGAGTTAAAAAATTGAAACTCAAAAGAAGGCAATCTGCAAGAATTATTCATTAACTGGTGTAACCTTATTTGATTATCGAGAATATTGTACCAGGCATGTTATTACAGCCAAACTATTTCGGGGGGGGGGGGGTCTGAAAGATGCACGATGAATTAACAGGTAACAGGATCGAAATAAGTAACCAGCGTATAATATTCAATTAATTTATTTTTCATTATTCACATTGTTTCCCATTTACCCCTCAAATTTGTCAAATTCAGATAAATTTCACATTTCAGAGTTCGAGGTTTATCGAGAACTGTAAAATGTGATGATTTATATAATACAGAACTTTGAAAAAATTATTGTAATAAACGGGAAAACAGTGTCAATGATTGTTTCTCTTTATTTGAAGTAAAGTAATGCTGTCATTTTGTTGTTAACATCGTTAGCATGTGTATCATTGAGCCATTCATTAAAATGGTTGTTGGGTGAAATATTTTAAATAAAAATTTCATATAACTTTACATGAAAATGCTAAAAATAATTTCACCAAACAATGATTCATGTGTTAATTTCACCAACACCAAGTCGCACTTTATGAGTTTGCCAAGCTTTAGCTAGCAACTCTTTTATCATAACGAAAACCCCTTTCAACGTCAATGTAAAAAATAAAGCTGTGTTGATTGATCGATATTTATACCTGGGAAACTAAACATGCAAGATATAACCGAGAAACTTAACATGCAAAAAAAAAAATAACTTCACAAAAAGAAAAAGAAAAGAATAAAAAAAAAAATAAAATAAAATAAAATAAAATAGATAAATAGATGTACAAATATAATCAGTGAGTGCCTCTTATTATCTGTATAGCCATAGAAATCATTTCTGTAGGTTTTTTTTATGGACGGCTTAACACATTTTTAATTGTTTAATTCTCTTTTATAAACTGAGAACTCCAAAAGGAATCTTTTTACTTGCCCTATTTTTAGACTTTATACGCTGTACTCTGTACGGCTCTGTTGCATTTAATATCTATAAGCTTTAAGGGTCTAACAACAGTCTTTTGCATACTACATGTCAATCATTTGCAACAATTTGTTTTAATTTATTGGTATTCCAATGAATTTGGAAAAAACCGTGTATTGTAAACATATCTTGAAAATCTACACTATGTTAAATTGACCATCAAAGTTTTTGGCAATTCAAGTTTTTACTGTGGCATTCATGACATTTCATGCGTTGTTTTATTTTTTTACTTCTCACAAACTTTAAGTTTATGGATTTTGCATTGTTTTCTTTTCTCTATATTGGCAGCTCTCAAGACTTTCGGTTTTTGACTTTATATTGGCACGAGACATTTATATGATTGACCTATTAGAAAGGGAGAACGAATCTACTCTGGTGTTAGTTATCATTTTTAACACAGGTCTAAGGAGGTACATGTATTTAAATTTTCTATTAATCAGAGAAATGTAAATAATATCATTAATATACATTTCTTGATGCCAATTTGTATGAATTACTTCATTTGGTGAAAACTTCTCAATATATAAATCCATGCAACATCTACGGAGTAAAAGATTTGTAATTCTTTATACTATTATGTAAGGAACCTATTAGATAAGAACTTAATATCGAATCTTTTTGTAAGGAACTTTCAAACGAAATAACTATAGGAGTAAGCTACGTTTTAACCTTATTTCAAAACAAGCAGACATGATATTGTGTAGGAGAGTTTCGGAGTAGTTTTTCCCCTTTATCACCATTTTCCGTCTTTCTTTTTTTTTGTATTTACGTTAGCTTTTTCAGTCCAAATCAAATTAAAACAGGATATAAGTGAAAAACATTATCACTTTATCTCAAACAAACCATTTCTTATTTTCAGTCTCGTTTTGTGCTCCTCCGTTCATTTCAGTTCGTCAAACGCACGCACACATCCTTTGACAGATCAAGTAATTGAATATTTGGAAATAAATTTAATGATTGAAACCATAGAAAAAAATTGAAATCTTCATAGAATACTACAGACCTGATTTTAATTATATTTAAGGGCAATAGAAGAAGTATAAAAATCAATGGTAATTATCTTGCTATGCTTACTTATTAATTTCTGTTACAATATTAGGGTAATTGATACATACATATGCATGAACAACTGTCAGAGTAGTCTGACTTATAATCAACAAAGTAAAGACAATTAAATTGAAAAGGACACTAAGTATTACCGCACCTATAGCAAGCAGTGCAATGTATTGTAAGATTATCACGTCATCATGTATCTGTTATTCTGACCAACTGTTTATAGTGCTCAAATCTCACTATTTTATAATGCCAAGATTTCTTAAAACAGACTCTATGAGTGCTCAGTGACATGACACTTCTCAGAACATGATTAATAACTGTCTGTTTGTTGCAATTTTCCACTAGTCTTTATGTTCTGATTGCCAACCAGCTTAAAACACTAGTGCTTTTGTCGAGCAACGGAAAACAGTGATTGTTAGAGCACTTTGTCAGTTTAATCTTTCAATCTACAATATACCAACGTTGTCGACCAAGCATCTATGAGTAAAAGGGAACCTAGGTGTACTGTTGTTCGACATTAAGCAATCAATTCCTCTTTAACCGGTGTTAGGGTTCATGGTCATCTTGAACTTGCGATGAGGTTTGACCAAAAATCATTGCTGAAGGCCTTTAAGATGAGGAACAACATTGAATAAAGGCTTTGTTCTACCATGCAATAGTAGAGACTTTGTCTAAAGTGCATTTTACTTCATATGGTTTCATTGTTTAGTTCAGTAGTAATATTCCGGAACCCTGATTGAGCCGAATGTGTCGAGACTTTTCAGGTATAAATTTACAATTCTCAGCTCTAAATTTGACATCGGTCAGTTCTTAGCTGCAACCCTAACTTGACACTTCTAACCTCTCAGTTGACAATTGCAGGCTTCAATTTGCATTTCAGAGTTCTAACCTGACATTTTGCAGCTCTAACTTGACTTTGCTCAGATTAAACCCTATATTTCTTCACATGACATGACATATTTCAGCTTTCGCTTGACAATTGCCAGCTTAAACTGGTCGTTTCGCAGGTCTTACGTGACACTAATTTGACTTGGCGAAGCTTTAATTTGAAATTTCTTCAGCCTGACATGACACTTCTCAGGACAACGCTTTACAACTGTCAGCTGTAACTTTTCATTTATTAGATCAAACTTGACACTTGTAAGCTTCAATTTGACTTTGCTCAGTTTTAAATTCACATTCCCTGACTCTGACATGACATTTCTCAGCTCAAGACTGACATTTCACTTCTGTAACTTGACATTTCGTAGTTGGTAGTGTTAAATGCCTTGAGCTGGAACTTGAGAAATCTCAAACACTCTTCCGAAGATCAGTATAATACAAGCCATAATATGCAGAAGTACGTTACAACACATTTCTTATCATTGCAAATACAGTAAAATCAATTTTTGAATTAATGCGTATGTTAAGTAATAGATCTTCAAGTTCTTTGATGACAACAATTCAGGTTATAAGAAAATTAATAAAGAGAAAAATGCTAATGTGCCGACATCTTCTTTTGTTCAATATTAGAATCAAGAAACTTGAAATCCTACCATGAATTTTCAAGTTTATTTTCAGGTGAAAAGTACAATATAAAAATATACAAATGTAACAGCATAAAAACTCTTCGACAGACGGGAAAATAAAACATACATTATATGTTCGTTTTACCAGACGTCCTTCAAACCTCAAAGTGAGATAATAATGTCAGATACACCATATACGTCATGATTTACGATGAGCGACATTGTAACATTCCCCCCCAATTAAAAAAAAATCATTGATTGTAATTCCCCTCGTTACTGAAAAGCGACGCAAAGCGCAGCATGATGCCTTTGGAAATTGAACAAGGGAATATACAAATGTAAAGAAATTTGACAAACAGGAAAGTGAAAGATTTAAAAACAAATCCCTTTGATATGAAATATGAGAAAAAGCATTCAAGTAATGAACTACATATGTAAGTGTATATATCTTATTGTAAGGCATTATCAAGTTAATTTGTTGATTCTCATCCACCTGTAACGAAAAATCTGGGGAGGGTGGGAGTATTTTTATTTTATATTTTTTACTGATTTTCACTAAAATTGCTAGGAATTAAAAGAACATTTCTAAATAATTGAAAACAAATTAAGCTTAGAAAAAATGGTGCGGGTAGGGATGAGAATCTATTAATTAATTTGATGTGGTTTAATATCCAGGTCTTGTTTAATATATACCGTTTTCAAAAAAGCCTTTAAAATTAACATGATTTGGTAATAATTTATAGCTTCAATAGTCTAAATAGTATACATTTTACTATAAATCGGGACTTATGTTAGTGTTTGCATAGGTGTAAAAAAGTACACCCTGTCCAACTCTTCTCTATATAAGTTTAGATAAATGCTTCGGAAGAAATTCAGAAAATCAAAAGTATAAAAACTTCTTCCAGATCTGGTTCTGATCCACTTTTAAACTTTGAAGTAAGTGCTTTTGTTTTGGCTTTTTTCTTTTGTTTATTTAAGTTTGACATTCAAACCAATTTAACGAGTAAGGCACACAGTGCCTTCCCTTAACTCCATAATCGTAACGTTAGCTTGAAATGAAACTGCGCTTTAATTTGTACTCCAGTTGTATATTTTTCATCTTGTAATTAAGTTATTTCTATACTGCAATGGTACACGTATCATATATAAACTAAAAGACCATTACCACCGTTGTGATCAAATTGGATATATACAATGTGCTTCAAAATGACCAAAGTCAATAGCACATTAAAATAAGTTTATATTTCAACCTGTTTCCGGGTTTTCTTCGAAACACAATGAAAAATATGAAGATCCAAGAAATTATATTGGCAATTCTAGATGCTATTTAAAATCGATCACACAATTGAGCCTGATGAGTGAATATAATACTGTAGTCATATTGAGTCGTCTGGTTAATAAGATAATCACTGCAGTTACTGATTTGATTAAATAAAAAATTGCAAAATGAAGGAAAACATTTCAGACAAGCACTTGGTAAAACAAACCAAGATTTCTTTTCTGTCCCAGGTTTTTTCGATTGCTTACACCTCAAATGAAAGTTCATACCCCCGTACTCACTCTTTCTAACAGAGAATACTGCAAATGTCAAACCTGAATGCCTATACAGGATCATCAACAATCATAAGGTCCTATTTTAAATTATGTTGCTCTATGACTGCCATCTTGAAAGTTTGGTATGAACATGAGCTACCATATGTTTGGATCCAATAGGTCTCGCATTTTAAGGAAAATCCTTATCATCCTGCGTTAAACTGTGTTCCATGCAGGTGCCCCTTTCGGATGAGGAACCAGAATAAATCTTAATTTCTAAAATGGACTACACACGGATCATTGACAACGGGTTTGATCCAAAATTGCATAACTGTTTCATGAAGAATAACTTTGAATGTATTTTCTAATAGTCATATTGCAAACGAAGTCACATCTGACACCAAGTATACCGCTAGATGACACAGAATGCACAATTTAAGGAACACAATTATAAAAGTGATCTTTAAATACATTCTCTGATTATTTATATCTCCTGCACGTAGCGAGTAACCATCTTGGATGGCGTATGACCACAACAGTAACAGCCACATACGTGTTCATCTAAGGGTCTTCATGACCAAAGTCCGTAAGAATTAGCTGACATGTAGTAGTTTCAAAGAAGAAAATTTTCGCATGCATTTGTAAAGGAATGCTTTGATACATTAGAATTCACTGGTGGCGGCCACTTTGGAATTAATGCTTTGATGGTTTTTAGCACTTTGGATGCTACAAAAGTTATCATATCTGTTAAAAAAGAATGCATGTACCAAAAGCTCAGAGATAAAAAGTTAATTTTACGGAAAACACCAAAGAGTATTGTAACTCAACTTGATTACAACTAGTATAATAGCTATTATTAATGCGTTTTCCAATAGGGTCCAAAATACAAAAAATATAGAAGTTGCATAAAAACAGTAAATTGCACTATGCTGTACACGTGTTTAAAGGAGTAACCTCTGATCTGGAGCACTAGAATCAAATAACAGGGAAGTTAGAATATGGTCCTCGATACAGACAACTAAGAGGATAACGAACAGGAAAATCACAACTTAAAAGGTCATGTTATGATTATTTTGCTTATTTTGTTAGATATTATCCTACTTCTTTTAGATAAAAGGTCCTTTGAAATATATTTCCATCGGGATCTGATAACAAAATATCTACTCTGCTGACGACTATCTTCGATGAGACACAAATATAGACATCATAATTTATTAAGGGAACTTTCCCAGACCTATTTAATGCAGTGGTTGCAGAGAATATCTTTGGATAAAACTTTTACGACGCATAATGAATGACCTCTTGAAATGAACAAGGTATTTATACACACTCCATCCGTTGTACAATAAAATAGTAAAAGTCCAATATAGTGATGTTCGAATATTGTTTTGTCTCTGTTTTGTCTCTCGTCACCGTTTATGTAACCTTTAAGGAGGTAGACCTAGGTTAAGGGACATGGACAAAACTCTTTAAAATCACTTCTGTGTTTTTTTTAACATTTTCATTGATATATTGTAAGCTTTTAAGTAACACTGGTGATTACGATTCTTTTTCACATAAATGCTTAAAAAGCGCCATTGAACCTGACTGTTTGAAACGCCTTGCTGATTTAAAGAGTTATCTCCCTTAACCTAGGTCTACTACCTTAAATAGCCATGCTTTAGTATATTTTTTTTTAGAATTTTCACTGCGGTTTGTTGCTTACATATTCGCAGGTATGTTTATCAATATATCACAACACACCCCATGGCTCAAGAATGTTTGTCCTCGCAAAGAAAACAGGGAATGTTTTTGATATTCATATAGATATACATTATCAATGCTATACAAATATTCTTCCAAATACATACTTTGTTCAGAAGATGTTGACCATATTAGTAAGTTACTGGATTCAATACGATATCCTATATTTGTATGACACCATGTACAATATGAATATTCTCATTTACTTTTAATAAACATAATAAACATATTGCCTTCAGTGGAGGGTGTTATGGTAGATTACCATACGAAGAAAAAATATCACATGAAGAAAAATACCGAGACAGAGTCGAGGGTAATATTTTCTCTTCATGTGATATTTTTTCTAAGTGTGGTAATCTACCATAACATCCTCCACTGAAGCCAGTATGTTTTTTATTATACTGAATGCCTTCCTTTTACCTTATTACTGAATAAATGATATGGTTTCTAATGAAAAACTTAAAAGTTTTTTAGTCAAGAATATACTAAGAATTTACAACATATGTACCCGCATTTTCTAAACTCTAACATATGCAAAATAGAAGATCGAAACGGTAAAAATGCTAAAATGAAAATAAAGTTATTCTCAGAAACAATAAGTATAATGCTGTGATTTCATGGTGATGGTACTGTTGGCTGAACAAGAGTTTGCATGTTTTGGATAATTGCAGAGTTCACATTTAGGTTAACATTTGACGATTTAGAAACCCTTCAAACACAGTCAAAACATTTTTTCTGCCAGATACTCATGGAACACAGGCACTTGTTTTATAAAAAAATGCCAGTACCCCCCTCTCCTCTTCCAGAGAAGGAGGGACTGACATTTTATATGAAGCAGAAGAGAGGAAGGAACTGACATTTTTTTTATGAAACAAGTATTTACTGATCTACATCCGGCGAAAGCACGTTTGTTTCGTAGAGTTGCTGTCTTTCGTATCCAAAGATTCTTCAGCTTTCTCTAAAGACACCTCTGCAAATACCATAATGAATGTTAGCGATGGAAATTTACATAAATCATGAAAACGAAGAACTGTCTGCTTTGGCTTAAGTCAGTAAATAGGACAAAATACTAATCGGTGGGAGAAGGTGATATTTTCCGAGTTCGGCAAACTTCGTGATATTTTCGTTGGTATGCAAAAACATCACATGTTTCTAGGGGAAGCCTGTGATATTTTCGTTGCTACGCAAAAATATCACATGTTGCTAGGGAAAGGCGGAGCAAACAAAAAATACTGCAAAATACAACATTGAGGAGAACCAATGAAATGACTTTTATCAGAAATTTGCATGAAGTATAATATATCTTTTTAACATTTTACGTAATATAAATTTCACTAATTCAAAACAGTGTTGATAACAAAACAACCCAACCCTTTCATGTGATACAAAGAAGTGAAGTCCGACACATGATGCTGATGAAAGTTATAATTACTGATACATTGTTACTCAGAAATCTTGTTGTCAATTGAATTATTATCATCGATGTCAATATCACATCAAGCATACTTCTTATATTACGTGCTAATAATTATTTGGTAAACTGAATTTCAGAAGTTATTAACTAGAAATGACAGATGAATGTTTTACTTTCCAGTGAAAGTCACTTCTATGTGGCTTTTGTAGGTTTTTGGTTAACAAATGCTTCTTGGAGACAGGTACTTGTAGTTCTTCTGAAGAAATATGTTATAGATATAGACACTATTAAAAAATACAAAAATACCAAAGTTACAAAATAAACAGTAAATTTCGTTATGATGTACACGTGTTTAAAGGAGTAACTTCTCAGCAGCAGCATTTAAATCAAACAATATGGAAAGCAATAATCTAAAAGTAGTAAAAAAATAAAGTGAGGATGTTTGAAGGTCGTCTTTAACATCGCAGTCATATTTTTGAACTACGTAGTCTTGTCTTTTAAAGTGAAACAAAAATATAAAAACATACCTTTTTGATCATTACTTTTTCAACATTTCTTTTCAATATTTCACAACATGCATAATTAGGGGATAATAAAATTGGCGCTTATGAAAACTCTGAGGAGTTCAGTTTTCCTTAAAATTTTTGAATCGTTATTTCAAGAACGCGACCAGTACCCTATCATTTTTGTTTTTGCATCTGTCATTTAGATTTTCTAATTTTTGCCTACATCTTATCTTTTTTATGCAGATACTTTTTCCATGGTGAAACGTTTTCAATGTATTTCAGTAACACTGAAAGTCAAGGACACACAACTTCTAAATTTCCATGTACTTTGCTAATTAGATGTTGTATGATAATTTCATAGAAAAGTAATTTGGAAAGGGATATTTCTAAAAAGGGAGATAATCGGATAATATATTGACATGGATATCACTATGGATATTTAAATTTTACAAATTTATTCGGAACGCAATCTTTGGTCACATAACGGATACTGAATTTTGGGGAATAAAAAAAACAAAAATGGGGAAAATGTGTTGTTCATACAATTGGCAAGTTTCTCTGAATTTCAATTTACATGACTATTAAACTCATCATAAGCTAGAATCTTGTTATTCATACAAAACTTTTCTCAAACCATAACAAATTGTAGTTAGTATCTACCAGTTTCTATTTTTTGTTTGTATTTCCTATTTATGATTTTGATTTCACTTTTACTAATTTCCCTTTTCTTGACGGCGACATTCCGCTAGCTCCATCATATGGGGTGTACATTTTTGAACTGGAACGATTTGCACGTCTTTGTTCTATACTCTTGGCGATTTTAATGAACGTAACCTTACTATCACAGCCAAACTTTTACAGCGGGGTTACAGATTTCATTAGTTGTTGAATACATTTAAGAAGTTTTATAACAGATATGAATATTTGATATCTAAACATAGTGTTACTCGCAAACACCTCATTACTTAGCGGGCATTTATAATCCTAGTTTTTACGGAAATGTTGTTAAAAATGCCTGAAACCGATTAAAAAACCGGCCAAATGGAACTAAATAAGCAATCTTTAGGTTTACCTTTGCCTAATTAATTCCAATATAGTATCATCACGGGGGTCATCCAACATATATTTTGTTACGGGTGTGCGGACAGGCACATTTAAACCAACCCTATTCATACTGTATGGGGCTTTATATTCGCGGTACGAAATTTTCGCGGTTTCAGTGTTGGATTTATTCGCGGGGATTTATATTCGCGGATTTTTAGTTTAAGTCATTATGTTCATATATATTTAGGTATACAGTAAAATATTCGCGGGTATAAATTTTCGCGGTTGCCGTTTTAAACGCGAATAGCGCGAAAATTAATACCCCGCGAAATATAACAACCATACAGTATATTTTGCCAAGGCAAAAAGGAAGACCCTTTCATATATTTCATGAATTTTTATAATCGATTCATGTAATTTTGAAAAGTTTAAAGATCATGTGGTTTATGTCATTTTGCTTACCTGAAGATTAATTTTGCGGTTATATGTTGGATGTTGAAATCTGCAACCTAATGATATGTCCGAAATGGAAATTCAGACCTATTGATATATTTCTGCTGATAGATCTTGACCTTATCGTATATTTCAGACCTGGAAAAACAGACCCTTTTGGGCCGCACATCCGTACTTAACTTTATATAGGAAGTTACCCGCCCCCCGTGAGTTTAGTTTAGTTTAAGAGCAGATGAAGATAATGCTGTTTTCCCATGGGGGTCAAATGTTAAACTATGTTCCCGCGCTGTACGTTAACGAAATGAGCAATATTTTCGAAGGACCTTCCATATATCATTCAAGTGAAATTTGACTGCGTTTACTTCGGTTCTTTCACAGGAGAAGATGGAAAAGTGAAAAGCTAACGGACGGACGACAAGTGATGGCAATAGGCAGCTAAAAACTCGTTCGTTACGAAAATGCAGTTTTCTTTATATGACTATTTACGTAGTAGTCAGTTATAACCCTGAGGGCATTAACCCGATGGGTTATGACTGAGTTATTCCAAAAACCCATATTGTCCATATAAAATTAAGTTTTTAATAACGATGAGACCCTAGAATACGAGCAAATAGAAGTAATTTAGGTACATGTATATGTATACATTTATAATGACAGTTTAGTATGAATTTAGAACTATATAAATAGTAACTTCAAAAGTCGGGTCAAAATGGTCTAATAGACAATAAAGATACAATGCGTTGATACGTCCATCCTGAAATCTCCCACAATTTTGTACTTAGTTGTCTTATTTGTTGATTGTTTACTTATTAGTATTGTATTGTATAATATTAATTAAATTATTACTATTTGACTTCCTCCGTAAAGATATATAAACCAAGCCTCTTTATTGAAAACTCGCCTTTTTACGTTTTTTGGTAAATAAAACGCTTGTCGATCAACACAATGTCTACAAAACATGTAATAGATATTCTAAAATGATTGCTAAGAATCCTTGCATTTACGTATATGTTTCGGTCACAGAGTTTATTCGGGAATCATTTCTATGTACCATTAAAGCAGTAACAGTGTTGTTGAAGCAAAATAAACGGTGTGCATTTCTAATTTTAAATAAAGAGCATTTTGAGAAGGTGTAACTGGTCACAAACTCAGTTCGATGATCTTTCCTATTCAAGTTAATAACTATGTCTTGTTTAAGAAATAATTCATGGCAGGTATATTGTTATTGGAAATTTAACCATTGTCTGGGTTTTTATATTCGGATTTAACCCAGAGCGTTTGCGAAGGGTTAAATTTACGAAATCGGGCGATGCACGATGGGGCGGATTGGCATATCAATGGGGCGGGAAAATGTGTAACAATGGGGCGGAAAAATATGTATCAATGGAGCGGATTTACCTGTTTCACAAATGGCTGCAATTACCTTTAAATCAGTTAGATTTTAAAATAATTTATTTTTTGCATAAAACAATGAAATTTAGCAAAATTATTAAGTAGTGTAGAAGTCTAGTCTCGAGATTAAAATCACTATAACGTATAAATAAAGTTTACATTAAGTCTGAACGCGCTCTTTCGATGTCACCCTCGGACATTTCATGGTTATATGCTCTTAAATTCCAGAAAGTACCCTAGTACAATCTAAGTCCGTTCTTAACTTAGCTTTACACTTTTTCTGTTCAAGGTATATAACCAAGACATTTGGTCACATTTCAAAATAGAATCTTGTCGGAATGAATAGCTTTCAACAGAGACATTTAAACAAATTAAATGTCTTTGCCTTCAACAACTATTCCATGTTTTCCCAGATACAGTTTCAAGTTATCTACTCCATAAAAAAACCTCTGAGCCATGTATGTGAACGATTTTGAACTTTATTCAAGAGCTTGTCATGCATGATGAAGCCCTTGTATGTGAACTTTATTTTCTATGAAAGGCAAGACCCGCAATTTAATTATTTTTTAATACTTATTCTTAAAAATCAAGTTTTATAAATTATTCTTTCAGTTGCAAATATTTCCAATAAGAAAATCCTTTTTTTTGTAAATACTCCCTTACCGAAACATATTTTTTTCGCCCCATTGATACATAATTTTTCCGCCCCATTGAAAATTTACAGGTCTTAAAAATCCGCCCCATTGATATGCGGCCACGAAATCAAGGCCCAGTCCATGGTGAAATGACAAAAACCATATACCTGCCATGAATTATTTCGATTCTAATATGACAGAAAATGGAATTTCCCATTCTGAAACGACCTAAGAGCAGGCGAATTTCCCGTTTTTATTACTGTCTGTGTCTATGATGTCACAATACACAATCTGACGTTTTCAAACAGATGCAAGTAAAGTTCCAATTTAAATGTATGTAGGTTTAAGCAAAGTGACAAAGTTGTCACAGTGCATTTTCAGGTTGTTGGTCTGCCAAATTGCATGTTGTATAAATCTGCAATTAACTACACAAAAAAAATTCCATATCAATTTGAGAAAAAAGTTTTCATCACTCTTAACATTGGAATATGGTTTTGTATAAATAAACAAGGAAAGGATATTGAGTAAATTCACATGAGACAAAGTCTCTACAGATAACAGTACATTATAGAACCAAGCAATGGAACAGCGCTTTTATTGTTGTTCTCATCTTGAAATCACAATGATGAGCTTTGCTCATAACTCATAATAAGTTCAAGACGGCCCCTATAGCACCTGTTTGGGCGGATTTCATCGCTACATGTCGAATAACGCTTTATCCATATCATTATTAATTCCATGGATGCGGAATCGCCAACAAATATAAATTCAACTGGCAAAATGCTCTTACAATCACTGTCATCCGTTGCCCGACAAAAGCACTAATGTGACAGTCATACGCTAGTGGACAATTACAAAATCTCAAACGTTTATTTTGAAATTGTACCAACTTATCGAAGGGTTGTTCATAAAATGTCTACATAAACTAACTTGATTTGATAAAAACCCGTTATCCGAGTTAGTAAGAACACTTTTCCAGTTAATGTTATTACTGATGTGAAACCATTTATAACGTTTCTAGGTCAGAAGTTTATGTGAAAACAAACCAAAACCGGTATTTAATTAATTAGGGAGAGTATTTTTATCTTTGATCTTATCATTTAGAGTTGAGCTTAATTGAATTATTGTTAACTTTTCGCATGCTTAGAATCACAAAGAAACCGCGTGTTTTACAAAATATACATAGCGATGTTCATGTGTGTGCCATCAGTATTTCTTTGTTCAAATTGTTTTGATTTAAGGTAGTAAACATTAGCTTAGGGAAATCAGCAAAACGTTTGAAACAGGCGGTTTTGTTGATGCTTTTTAAGCATTTGATTTATGTGAAAAAGAATTAAATTCATTTGCTTAAAAGCTTATAATATATTTTCAAAAAAGTTGAAAAACTTTTTAAGACTTATGCCCATTAACCTGGGCTACCTCCTTTTTTAGCTCACATGACCCAAAAGGTCAGTGTGATCTATTGCCTTCACTTGGGGTCCGTTGTCCGTCCGTCCGTCCGTCGTCCGTTTGTTGAACCTTTCACATTTTCATCTTCTCCTCTGAAACTATTGAAGGAAATTCAACCAAACTTTACAGCAATGATGTACGGAAGGTCCTTCACAAAGATTGCTCCGATAAAAAACATGGCCGCCAGCGCAGAACTTAAGTTTAACATAGGACCCCATGGGGAAATCTTCTTCTCTGAAACCGCAGAAGCAAATTCAACTAAACTTTACAGGAATGATGTACTAAGACGAAAAAATGTTGTCCCTATGGTCCATTTTACAATATGATTGATTGATTAGTTAGAGTTTAACGTCCAATGAGCAATATTT
>MJUU01005592.1:0-16951 GCA_002080025.1 Modiolus philippinarum
GAGAGAGAGAGAGAGAGAGAGAATTGGAATCAAATATTTTTGAAATCCAATTGCTGAAGATGTTTTCCTAATTGAATCAAATTCTAAAAGTGTGGTTGCTAAGTAGAATTTCAAAAATTAGTGGTCTTTAAGGCTTTCAGGAAATTTACCAAACATGCAATCGCATTTTAGAATACTAATTATTCAAAATCACGTTTTCTAACAAACACTTGTTAAAATACATAATCATATGCTCAATTAAAAAAAAATATGTGTTTTTGACATTTTCAGGAAATTTACCAATCACAGAGAAAATACACAGAGGAAAAAGTGATGAAAATGTTAGAGTTTCTGATTGACAATATATTTGTCCAGTTTGGAGGACTTGTTTTTCAACAGACCATCGGAATTCCAATAGATACAAACTGTGCCCCTTTTTTAGCCGATCTGTTTCTTCACTCCTGCGAGGCTGAATTCATTGAAGGGCTTCTTCAAAATATAGACGAATAATTGGCCCAGTCCTTAAATTTCAGCTTCCGTTATATAGATGATATATTATCACTAATCAACCCTCGATTTGGTGATTTTCTTCATCTTATTTATCCAAAAGAGTTTGAAATAAAGGATACTACAGATACTTCCAAATCGGCCTCGTTCCTTGACCTTCATCTTGAAATTGACAACAGAGGAACATTACAAACAAGCCTTATGACAAACGCGATGACTTCACTTTTCAAATAGTCATTTTCTCTTTTCTTTGTAGCAACATTCCAAAATCACCAGCATATGGAGTTAACATCTTACAACTCTTTCGCTTTCAAGGGCTTGTGGTCCTTGAAAGAGCCCAGTTGCTTATAAATAGACTACTTAAGCAAGGGTACGTTACCAAAAACTTAAAGTCATCACTACAGAAGTTTTACGGTCGACATCACGATCTTGTGGATCGCTGTGGGATATCTGTTTCCCAGATGGCAACAGATCTTTCCCTTTACAATTAAAAATTGTTTTTCCTCTATCGGATTTGACTTTACTACCGGAGTTGACATGTTCAACACGGTGGATGTCTTATAAGAAGCAGGAGATGCTTACTCTACCGTTACACCTGAACTTACTCATGGTTTTTATTGGGTCCGTGTTGTCCATCTGCATGTGTGTCTTCATTTTCTTTTTTGTCCTGTACTCAAGTGGTGTCCTTGTTTCCTTGTGTTCTCGATGTTGCCGTTGTCCATGGATTGTTCGTTCTTTTGACTGACGGTTCGATTCTCCTTTACATTACCAAAGTTGGAACCGGAATCGAAATTCGGAATTAACAATAAAGGAATATGGAGTAAATGCAAATGAGACAAAATCTCTACAAATATATGGTAAAACCAAGCAATTGAACAACGCTTTAATTGTTGTTCTACATCTTAAAGTCACCATGAGGCCTTCAACAATGAGTATTACTCATACCTAAAAAAGATTATTGTAAATGTACAAACTTTATGCAACAATTCTGCATAAAGATTTAATCCCTTAATCCAAAAATGTAGGAGTTTGTGTCACATGCCACATGTGTCAAAATCCACATCTTTGGGCCTTTGTCAAAATCAACATGTTGGGCCTCTTGTTTGCATCAAGATAAGGTTAAAAAATCCGAAAGCTTATTGCACATCTACAATCTATATGCAACAACTCCACAACAAAATTATATCCCGAAATCCAAAAATGTAGGAGGAGTTTGTGTCACATGCTACATGTGTAAAAATTGCATCTTGGGGCCCAATGTTTGCACCAAGAGTTATATCAAAAACCGAAAGCATATTGTGCATTTATTTCATATAACTTTTGTTACAAATAATTCAATTGGTTCAATTACTATCACATGGTATACTGTATTTCAACATACAGCTCAAACAATACTCTGAGCGGGCTGTATCGGTTGTGCGGGCTGTATTGAGATCCGATACAGCCCGCTGAGGAAATACAGCCCGATGGTGACGTCCACAGAAAAAAAACATATACTGTGAAAGTACTGTTGTTCGTGGGGTTCCAATTTTCGTGGGATTTCGTGGTTCACTTAAACAACGAAATTAAGTTCCCAACGAAATGCAGTTTTTCCATATAGTTTTAAAGGATAGAATTCGAAACCACGAATTTAAGTGCACACGAAATGGTGATGTTTATGAAAACCACGAATAAAAGTGCATCCACAGTATTTAGCTTAAAAATCACAATTTATTGTTTTTTGTTCAACTAGTCACCCGAGAAAGATAAAAAAAAAGAATTAATCTCACATTGTTATAAATATTTATCAGTTTCAGAATGTCAGAAATTATAGTAACCTCACATTTCATGTCTATGTCTTTCAATCTCACTTTTACTTTTATTTAATTATTTTTGTAAATTGCGGACCATTAACTAGAGGCTCTCAGGAGCCTGTATCGCTCACCTGGCTCTCAGTTGCCACGATCACGGTAACATTGTAAATTATACAGTTGATCTTCAGTCTAAAAGTACCTCGAACACCTCCAATATCTTTAACAGTATTTAAAGTCTGATAATGTTTTACTACATTTCTTTGTTGGGCTTTTTCGACAAAAAACTTTCGTGCTAAGGACCACTTTCGACACCAGTTTTGAAATCGAGACGTCATTTTGTAAATGGCGGTCATCCAACAATTTTCAACATCGGTTTTGAAGCCGCAACACCAATATCTATTTGGACAAAAAAATTTCATTGAAATAGGACAATGTTGAAATTTCCTGCCTGTTTTGGCAGCCATTTTGAAAATGGCAGTCAACAAATAATTTTTAAGATCGGTTTTAAAGATGCGACATTAATACCTATTTAGAAACCAAATTTCATAGACAATTTTGAAATTTCCAACCTTTTGTGGCGGCCATTTTAAAATGGCGGTCAACGAACAATTTTCAACACAGGTTTTGAAGTCGCAATATCAATATCTATTTGGAATTTAAATTTCATTGAAATCGGACAATGTTGAATTTTCCCGCCTTTTTTGGCGGCCAATGATCAATTTCAACACCAGTTTTGAAGCCGCCACAACATGGCAAACATTTTATCAATTTACACTTAACCTTCATCTTCTTTAGTTTTGGAAATAATAGACGATAAATACGAAAATTTTAAAAATTCGGTGAAAAAAGGGCATTAAAGGGTTCCTGGATTTTCTTCAAAATTGCAGGGTGGGTAGATCTTGATATGCTGAACATTTTTGCAATTTACACTTGACCTCCATCTGTTACACTTTTTGAAATAAAAAATAAGAAATGCAAAAATTTTGAAACTCAGAGATGGGTTTCAGATTTTCTTCAACGTTGCACAGTTGGTAGATCTCACTCATCATGCTGATCAGTTCCTCCGTCAGATTTTTGATATCTGTAACGGTTTTTGAGTAATTTGCAAAAAAAAAAAACCAGCAGGGTATAATTAACTGCCATACAGCGACAGCTCTTGCTATTGGTAAATTCGGTCAAGTTTCTCTTAATAACGGTGTAATATTTCTTTTTTTCTCGAATGGTGTCGTTTACATTCAAATTGTACCCCCACTCGTGAGTGGGTGGTATATTGGAATACCCTTGTCCGTCCGTCCGAAGTTTATCGCATTTTTCTCAGCTACTGCTGGTCAGATTTATTTCAAAATTTGTATTTGACTTTATATTTAGAGGGAAAATGTTGTCTGCCATTTTGATCGCCTTATAATATCAACTTCCTGTTTGGTGGACTTAGCCATTTTTCCCTTTATTGAACATAGTGAAAATTTTCGTCGCATTTTTCTCAGCTACTGGTGGGCCAATTTATTTCAAATTTGGTGTTTAACTTTATATATAGGGGAATGCGTCGTCTCCTATTTTGGTCGCCTTATGATATCACCTTCCTGTTTTGTGGGACTTAGCCATTTTTCCCCTTATTGAACATAGCGAAAATTTTCGTCACACTTTACTCAGCTACTGCTGAGCCGATTTATTTCAAATTTGGTTTTTGACTTTATATATAGGGGGAATGCATCTTCTCCAATTTTGGTTGCCTAATGATATTAACTTCCTGTTTGACGGGACTTAGCCATTTTCCCCTTTATTGAACATAAGGAAAATTTTCGTCGCACTTTTCTCAGCTACTGCTGGGCCGATTTATTTCAACTTTGATTTATGACTTTATATATATAGTGGGAATGCGTCGTCTCCCATTTTGGTCGCCTTATGATATCAACTTCCTGTTTGACGGGACTTAGCCATTTTTCCCTTTATTGAACATAGGGAAAATTTTCGTCGCACTTTTCTCAGCTTCTGCTGGGCCGATTTATTTAAAATTTGGTATTTGACTTTACATATAGGGGGAATGTGTCGTCTCCCATTTTGGTCGCCTTATGATATCAACTTCCTGTTCGGAGGGACTTAGCCATTTTGCCCTTTTTAATGTTCAAAACAATACGAGTGGGGTTATACCTAGCACGACAACGCGTGCAACCTCGTGTTTTTTTTGTAGGTATCGAATTTAAAAGAAAAAGTTCATTTACCATAAATAAAAAAATAGATGAAAAACTTGTTCCTGTTGAAAAACGGGAGCCGTATTATGCTTTGTCACATCGCACAAATTGTGGAGTGAAGGCCTGTTAAATGACGAGAGCTTTTGAGACAGTTTTTTAAGCATTATTTTTTGTATTATTTTTAGCTCACCTGGCCAAAGGGCATGTGAGCTTTTGCCATCACTCGGCGTCCGTCGTCCGGTGTCCGTCCGTCCGTCCGTTAACTTTTATTCAAAAATCTTCTCCTCTAAAAGTACTGAGCCAATACTAACCAAACTTGACTTGAATCATCACCAGGGTATGCACTTTCAAGTTTGTGATTTTTATGTCCGTAGACCAAACAACATGGCCTCTGTTACTAAAAATAGAACATAGGGGAGGGGGGTAAATTGCTGTTTTTTTTTGCAAATTACTTTAAAACCGTTACAGATATCAAAAATCTGACGGGATAAAAATGATCAGCATGATGAGATCAACCCACTGTGCAATTTTGAAGAAAATCTGAAAACCCATCTCGGAGTTATAGCCCTTTTTCCGTGAAATTTTCTAAATTTTTGCATTTTTAATTTTTTTTTCAAAAGTGTAACAGATAGAGGTCAAGTGTAAATTGCAAAAATGTTCAGCATATCAAGATCTACAAACCCTGAAATTTTTAAGAAAATCCATAAACCCTTGTAGGAGTTATTGCCTTTTTTCACCGAATTTTAAAAATTTTCGTATTTTTCGTCTTTTATTTCTAAAACTAAAGAAGATGAAGGTTAAGTGTAAAATGATGAAATGTTTGCCATGTTGTGGCGACTTCAAAACTGGTGTTGAAAATTGTTCATTGACTGCCATTTTAAAAATGGCCGCCAAAAAGACGGGAAAATTCAACATTGTCCGATTTCAATGAAATTTAAATTCCAAATAGATATTGATATTGCGACTTCAAAACCTGTGATGAAAATTGTTCGTTGACCGCTATTTTATAATGGTCGCCACAAAAGGCGGGAAAAATTCAACATTGTCCGATTTCAATGAAATTTGGTTTCCAAATAGGTATTGATGTTGCAACTTCAAACTTGATGTTTAAAAATTGTTCTTTGACCGCCATTTTCAAAATGACCGCCAAAAAAAAAGCGGAAAATTAAACATTGTCCGATTTCTATGAAATTTGGTTCCCAAATAGGTTTTAATGTCGGAACTTCAAAACTGATGTTAAAAATTGTTCGTTGACCGCCATTTTCAAAATGGCCACCAAAAAGGCAGGAAAATTCAACATTGTCCAATTTCAGTGAAATTTGGTTTCCAAATACGTGTTGATGTCGCAACTACAAAACTGATGTTAAAAATTGTTCATTGCCCCCAATTTTAAAATGGTCGCAAAGAAAGGCAAGAAAATTCAACTTTGTCCGATTTCAATTAAATTTGGTTTCCAAATAGGTATTGATGTCGCAACTTCCAAACTGATGTTGAAAATTATTTGTTGACTGGCATTTTCAAAATGGCCACCAAAACAAACCGGGAAATTTCAACATTGTCCTATTTCAATGAAATTTTTTTTCCAAATAGATATTGATGTTGCGACTTCAAAACCGATGTCGAAAATTGTTGGATGACCGCCATTTACAAAATGGCCACCAAAACAAACCGGGAAATTTCAACATTGTCCTATTTCAATGAAATTTTTTTTCCAAATAGATATTGATGTTGCAACTTCAAAACCGATGTCGAAAATTGTTGGATGACCGCAATTTACAAAATGATGTCTCGATTTCAAAACTGGTGTCGAAAGTGGTCCTTAGCAAGAACGTTTTTTTGTCAAAAAAGCCCAACAAAAAAAATTTAGTAAAACATGATCAGACTTTAAATACTGTTCAAGATATTGGTGGTGTTCGAGGTACTAACGTTTTAGACTGAAGATCAAGTGTATAACTTACAATGTTACCACAATTGTGGCAACTGAAAGCCAGGTGAGCGATACAGGCTCCTGAGAGCCTCTAGTCATTTTATTAAAATACAATAAATACCCAAGTTTCATAAAAACAGTAAATTTCGTTATGCTTTACACGTGTTTCAGAGATTAAACTCTCATCAGCAGCGTTAAAATCAAATAATATGGAAAGCCATAATCAAAAGTAGTAAGAAAAGAAGTACTCATTATTAAAAAAATATCTAAATAGGAGGCCAAATTCATTACCAAGGACTTCCACCAAGTGCCATACACGGATTTTGATGGGTTAGAATTTTGATAAAAACAATAAATTTCTATAAAACGCAAGGTAATTTTTTCATGTCAGACAAGTCTGACTATTACGCTGGTAAATTCCCTCGGGTATTAATAGATACGTTACTTTTCCCCACTTATACTAGAAAACTTTCATTGCGATCATGGCCGTTTCTGTCTATATCTGCATTGCCTATTTGATCGATACAAGCTCAGTTCGGGAGCCTCTAGCTAAAAAGTTGATTATGTTCATACCAAATCTAAGCTGGCCACAAGCAATGAACCTATTTAAACATTACACATTTGGGAGAATTTAAGAACTAAAGCCATCATTTAGTCTATCTTATTGTTTTCGTTAAACATTAAATGAACTTTGTGTATGGAAAGCTTTCTACATTAAATGTTTCATAAATCGATTTTGGATGTGATTGTTTTTATTTGACTCTGTATTTGATATTTGACTCAACATATATATTCAAAAGATAGAGATTTCAATAAACATCTCAAACGCATGTCTATATTAGTAATTGTTGAAGAATTACCTTCGAATTTACAATGAATGGATATTGGATAAATGCACACGGGGAACTCTACAAATATAACCTTTGCCCTCTGTTTATCGTAAGGCACAAGAAATTTCGTATTGGTAAAACGAATAAAAGTGATAAAATTCTCAACAATTTCTCTTATCTATTTATAGCCTCTATATCATGAAAATACATACAGCACATTTTATATACCTTCCACGACATTTCAATTCGGGAGAGTTTATAAACATCTGTCTACTTTTTGACCCCAAAACTAATATGTCCTGATATTAACCTCTCTTTATTAATGATGTTGCATTCACTACGATATTATTATAATATTATCATTTTATTATATATATGGCGTTTGGATATGGATAATAACAGCTAGATTTTACGTCCTCTTGAATTTATTTACGGCTTTGAGTTACAAATGTAGCACTGGATTGACAAACATTGTGGAGGGTGTCGTATAATGACCAGCAAATAGCGATCATGACTTAAATTATGAATGTTTTACATACAGTGTGAAGGGTATTGTATACAGAGCAAGATATATAGGTTTAGCTTAATATAGCAAAAAAGAAGGGAAACGGGGAATGTGTAAAAGAGACAACAACCCAAAGGGGAGTGATAACAACTCAAAGCCACCATAAGATCTTCAATGAACGGTGAAGAAACACCACACCCAACGGCAGGTCGGAGTCGGCCTCTAAATAAAGAGTAATCAAGTTCAGCAAAATAAACATCATCCTGGACTCCTATAGACATAAAGTAAACTAACTAGAAAACAGACAAGACACACAAAGGCTTAGTAAATTTCCTGACTTAGGACAGGCGCAAACTGCTGCGAAACCTTGATTATTTCACTGACAGTGTGTAGGGTGTAATATACCGGACATCTCAAACGGTTTCCAATTTTACCTATGATTGCTTTACGCATAGTGAGAAGATTGTTGTATTGGGGCGCGATACTAGTATGCTTACTTCTCGGTGCACTTGATGTCACTCTCAGTTTCATACGCTGCATTTACTTTTTCCCATCCTGTTTCTTAGTATAATTATTCAAAGGGTTCCTTGTACAAAGTGGATCGAGCGCGTCCTCATATACTGATTAGGGGAATACTCTATCTCCGCGAAATAGTCGGGTAATAAGCATGGATTGGAAAGCCAATCTCCATGCAGTACACAGTTTTATCTTTCAAGTGGGGTTGTGAAGACCATTTCTCCACGTTTCCATTGTCAAGATTTATTACGCAGGTGGTCCCTTCCATGCTTGTTCCTTTTATTCTGATAACATTTTTGAATTGATCATGAGTAATTGATTTTTGTTTTTATATATAACTGACTGGACTCTTTACTAATCAATATATCTTAGTAAAGTTGCAGCACTATTACTTAGAACTATTTTTGTACTTCAAACTGTGATCAGTCAAGTCAGTTAATAAGTTAAGCATTACTGTTTTTATCTGTGTTTTATTTACTTACAGTTATTTGCTATGACTACTCAAAACTTTTCCAATGACATCTTGAGCAACTGAAGGTACCGAAAGTCTTAGAAGAGTTCAAACTATTAGTGCGTCAGTTTTTTTTTCTTTTTGGCGTTCATGGTCATTTTTTTTTCTTTGAAATTTTGTCTCAATTTGTGTTAAATACAAATATATGATTGGCCATGTTTTTTGTATTTTTGATAATTTTAGAATTTCCCCCTTTATCTCTTTGCTTCGATATTCATTTACCAATTTATTCTTATAAGTTAAATTAGGTTTCAGTGTACATGTTCTGTATACTGTATATTGTGAATAGAATTGGACAATGGTAAATTTAGAACGTTCACTTCGTGAAGTTCAAAGTGAACATCAGATTTCTAAGGTAAATGTTTTTGGCGCTATCAATTTGGGATATTTATGCATCCAATCGTCAAAAATCAGTCTTTAAATATTGTAAATACGTATTATTTTGACCAATGTTAGAAATGTTCTATTGTATTATAATTCGGGACAATTTGTGACTAGTTTATAGAGCTATGTTCATTTATGACCACTGTTAAAACTGTTCCAAATTACATGTGATTTATTTTTCCGATCATTATAATAACTTCAAGAGCTGTTCTACAACTGCTTGAATGTCATGAGCTGATGCCACTACAAGTTAGAACTTTACATTACTGAACTTACTACCGAATGCTAACAATGCATATACCACCTTCTTGTATTATTCAGTCAACTCTGTTGTTGGTCGTACTTTGAAGCTTGTTTTCTTTATCTTCTTTCGCATTCATGTGCCACAGATCTCTACCACATGTAACTATGTCTGCCTAAATTGATTTTTCTGTGGGGACTCTAAGTGCCGTAGTGTAGTGTTAGTTGATTGTATATAGCCATTCGTTTACATTCATTTTTATAACATTTCTAATTGCTTCCAACTGATTAATTTAAGTAACAACATCGTCCAGAAGATTACTCAGATTTTTTCTTAATAGAAAATGGTGGAGATATGCGCACCTTGTTCTTGTGATTTTTCGATTTCCGTTTCTCATTTGTGCTAGCTTCGGTTAAATTTAATTTGAGCTTTAATATATCATATTTGCATCACCGTCAACAAATATTTAGCAGGTTTTCCAATGTAAATAATTTTTGATATGGGAAGAGCGATTACTCGTGCTGTATGAGGATACAAGAACGATAATTACTCTAACCCACAAAACTCTGAACAAAAAATTCTGCAAGAATTGTTACGTTTGGAGGGATAATAAAAACACTATTAAGAATTTAGACTGATAAAGGTGGGTAGCAGTTTGTGTAACTTGGCAAGCGATTATACAACGCCTTTAAGAAATGGACGGAACGATAACAAAGGTGCATGTTTTCCTCAACAGAGCAGGACATGCGAACCCCTCCTGAGCACCTTATGTCACTGTCGGTGTCATAGGAGTTCACACCATGAGTGCCTTGATTCTATATGTTTTGTTTATTTCTGCGTTTTGTAGTTGTCTTATGTCATTGTTTTCTGTGTTCTCGTTTTGGTCATGTCTTTAGACTTTTATTCTTATACCCCCTCCTTAAAAGGTCGGGGTTAATAGGATTCCTCTTGTCCGTCCGTCCGTCTTTCTCCGTCCTTCCGTCCATCACACTTTGGTTTCCGGATGACAACTTGAGTTTGCTTTAAAGGAAAGTTTTAATATTTTGGAACGATGTTTCTATTCAGAAAATACAGGTCAAGTTCGATTTTGACCTTGATTGGATTTTGTGTTCCAGAGTTATTGCCCCCAAATTAGGCAAAATCTGTAAATTTTATGGTTTCCGAATGATAACTTCAGTATGCCTCGAGGGAAAGTTAAAAAATTTATGACAATATTTCTCTTCTTAAAATAGAGGTCAAGTTTGATTTTTACTGATCGGATATTGCGTACAAGAGTTATTGCCCTAGATTTAGGCGAAATCTGTAAATTTTATGGTTTCCGGATCATAACTTAAGGTTGCTATGAGGAAAAGTTTTTATATTTTGGAAAAATATTTGTTATTTTAAAATACAGGTCAAGTTCGATTTTGAACCTGATCTGATTTTGTGTTCCAGAGGTATTAACACTGAATTAGGCAAAATCTGTAAATTTTATGATTTCCAGATGATAACTTCAGTTTGCTTTCAAGTTGCCTCCAAGGAAAGTTTTAATATTTTATGACAATGTTTGTATTAATAAAATACAGGTCAAGTTTGATTTGACCGTGATCAGATTTTGCGTTCCAGGGGTATTGCCCTTCACATACACAAAATCTGTAAATTTTACGGTTTCCGGATAATAACATCAGTTTTTTGTAAGGGAAAGTTGTAATATTTTGGGACAATGTTACTAATTTTACAATTCAGGTGAAGTTTCATTTTGACCGTGATCAGATTTTGTGTTCCAGAGTTTTTGCCCTTGATTTAGGCAAAATTTGTAAATTTTATGGTTTCATTTTATTGAAAAACTTCAATATGCTTTGAGGGAAATATTTTGGGACAATGTTTTTTTGCATTCTGGAGTTATTGGCACAAAATCCTGAACAGTTATGGTTTCTGGATGGTAACTTGTGGTTTTTTATGGAAAGTTTTAATATCTTGGGATTATGTTATTTCCCATAAAATTCTGGTTGAGTTTGATTTTCACGATGGTCAGACTTTAGGGTCAGAGTTATTACCCTTGAATTAAGCAAAATCTATAAATTTTATGGTTTCCAGATGATAACTTGAAGTTTTTTTATGGAAAGTTTTAAAATTTTGGGACAATATCACTATTTAAAAAATACAGGTCAAGTTTGATTTTCATCGTGTGATCTAATTTTGTGTGCCAGAAATTGTCCTTGAATCATGCAAATTCTAATGAAATAGCTAATGGTCGAGCGAAATAGTTATTCTGGTTCCTTCAACTACTAGAATCATCCTTTTCTAGTTGTAATTACCAGTCCTTTGTTCCTTCGGTATTCCAATGCCGTTGTTTTATGATGCATATTTTTGATTTAGTGTCATCTTTTATTGTTTTCCCTCGAATTTCAAACTAATCAAAAGTTTAGCCATGCTGTGATGACACAGTTCTTTAAAGATGTCCTTTGCTAAGTTTCATTTGTGTTAATCTGGTTACTTAACTGCAAGACCCCCTCATGATTGATCGAGGAATGCCTAGTTTATGCTAGTAGTCAGGCCATAATAAGCAAAGCCTGGCCGCAATCACTGTACACGAACTGTTTGGAGAACCGCCACGCCTCATGCTTTCTTTATTTCTCGACAAAAAAAAGCAGACTCGCTTTGGGTCGTTTTGATGGCTGAATTACCTACTCCTGCCCATTCCCCCTTTTCAAGTAAGCATCTTAATCTGTTTCCTCGGTTGTTCTTTCCACCTTTATTCCTTTTTAATAAACTATTTGAAATGATAACATAATATAACAAGTCCGATTTTAAGCTATTGAAGCTGGAGACTTGAGAACTCTTTATATGTATCTATAAGAGAGATTGAAGGATGTAGCATCTTTTCATTTTATGAGCCTTTCCGAGTCCTTGACGGAATTCAGTTTTAAAGGAGGATCAGAACAAGTCTTCGTGTAGAGAAGCACTATTAGTGCCCATTTGTACAACAACTTATTTACATATGAAAAGCACCTCCAAAGGTGACACATGTCTTATGAATGTGAAAATCAAGCACTTTGACACATGTTTTTCATCAGAGTGAACTATTCCTTTGAAAATTAATTTTGAAAAAATGAGTATTTCTAAGACAACGGCAGTAGAATACCGAAGGAACAAAGGGTTTGAATTTACAAAAATTGAAGTACAAAAACCTGGCAAAAACGAGGACACAGAAAACAATAACGTTAAACGCAGAAAATAATGACCTTAGACAGATACAAAGCACAGAAATGGAGAACACAACATTCAAAAACAAGGCACTCACAGTGTGAAATCCAGTGAAACTGATAGTGACATCAGGTGCTTCAGAAGGGTAAGCATGTCCCGCTCTGTTAACAACATCCGTCACACTGTAAGTGAGTCAATCTAGGAAAATGTCAAAATCGGTAGTCATATCCGGGATGACGTGAATCTAGCTGAAAATGTCCGCTTTCATTTGGGACACTGACACGTAATATCTTTCAATGATGTTATGAGGATGGCCATAGAATTTCTTGAGGAATGAAATTAGCAATGGTTGGACAAATCCCTGACTAAGCACCTTTGGGACAGTGTTTTTTTGCTCTGTTCAAAACATCACTGTACAAACTACATGCACGACGGTAAGAATCAACTGTGAAATGTTAACTCCATAGGCTGGAGAGGTAGGTATATTGCTGCTGAGAAAGGAAGAGTTCACAATTTGGAAATTTAAATCACCACGCTTGTCGTATAGCTTAGATTTAAAATGTCCATCTTCGTCAATATAGAACAAAAGATCCATGTACGAAGCTGAAGTAGGTATATCAGTTGTTTCTTTAATTTCAAGCTAATTTGGATAGATCTGATGCAAGTATTCCTTAAATTTAGGATTATTAGCAGAAAGTACATCGTCTATGTAGCGGAAGCTGAAATAAAAGGACAGGGCTGAAATAAAATGTTTTTGTTTTCTTTGTGTAAGCTCTTGTAAAAACTTGGCCTCGTACGAGTAAAGGATTTTGATTAAGTTAATCTCAGTTTACTTCTTTTTTGAATCAGTGTGGTTCTTAACCAAATTTGTTTTGTCTTTCCCTACTACTAAAAAAATGTATCGGCGTTCTCCATCTAACCTAATAATACAAATTACTTTAAATGATACCTCCAGTTGGCGATTTTAGTTTATATTTTAGCGATACTTATTTAGGAAGTGTGGAAAAACCTTATGTTGTGAGAGGATGCATTAAGAAAAATGAACTCAGACAGAAAGGTATTGTTATTCATAAGAAGCTGACATTAAAAAACCTGGCTAGTCTATTGTCTCTATTTTTTTTAACTTACCCTGTTTAAGCTTGTCTTAATACCAGTAAAGGAACAAAGACAAAATTGGTACAAAATTTTATGGAACACCTGCCGTCCAAATCAACAAGTAGTTTTACAGTTAAAAATCTTCGATTGCCATTTGATGCTTTTCAATTGTTAATTCAAAGTGGGGCGAAGTCTGTGCTGGGGGACTGTAAGCAGCTGAAGGTATTCACCTGCCACAGTACTTCTATGGTGGCCCGATTTTTTTTGGAAACTTGCAACATATTTATGATTTTTGTTGAATATCTAAGTGAATGTCCCTGAAGTTAAGCTTTAACAGTTTTATACGCCATTTAACTGATGGTCCTCCAAATGTTGTGAATTGATTTACACTGAAGAGACTCATATTGTCAAAACAGCCATCTGCAAAAAATAAACTTAAAAACATTTGGATATTTAATTATTTAATAAAGTGAGATCCCTTATCATTATATCAACAGAGAAAATTGTTTCAAACTGGTGTGCAAGACAAATTTTGTTGGTTCATTAAGAGCATAGTCAAACGAATAGGGAATACAAAAAATGATGTTCAGAACTACCATAATGAATAAGATGTCCTTCAACATCTCCATGCAGTTATTTTCCCTAAACTATTTTGAATTATTGTCGAATTATTCTTTCTGGGCAAACTGTCTTCACGCTGTCTCGCCTATTGATCTTAACTGTATTTGTTTTTTGTTTTTTTGTTTTTGTTAATTGAATAGTCTCGCATTCAGACTTGACCAAACACTATACTTTGGATTTGTTGTTGCATAAACAGTATTTGGATTTAGCATTTTGCTTGAATAAATAATAATGTTATGTCACGTGATTTTTTAGTGTTATTTCCAAGGGTCGCACGATCCGTCCTACATACCATATTTTATGGATCATGCTCTTTGTATGATGCCTTGGTATTTGTTTGCCAATGTTCTGATTTTATACAATTAAGGACTCGTAACTAAAATCATAAATTGTGCAAAATACTATTTGGATAAGCTACTGGAAGTAGTTTGCATGATCTTATTGTCAAAATGACCGTTTTCAGGCAAACAATAATACCTGCGACGGTTCGTTGAAATGCAAGTATTGATTGGGCGTATTCGAAATTTAGTTGTTTCTCATGAAATCCGACTACCATGCATGGAAGAATGGTAGTTTTTACTACAAGCCCATCCTGTTGAATCCATAAATGACAGCATTCCCAATTCAAAAACTTTGAGCCGTAACTTTACATCCGCCATGTGACAAATTTTTTTGTAGACTGAATACTAATCGTCAAAAATCAATTCATAGGCATGTATCGGGGCAGCATTTAATTCTTCTTGTCTTGGTAAAATTGATTTCAAGATTTCAGAATTATGGTTGTTTACAATTAGAATTGCAAATAACTAAATACCGAAGTTACCAGAGTACTGACTACTGGGCTGGTGAATACCCTCGGGGACTAACAGTCCACCAGCAGAGGCATCGACCCAGTGGTAACAAATAACTAAATACCGCAGTTACTGTGAATTTATTTTCTGCATATGCGTATTTCGACAACTTATGTCTCTTCAGTGCAGATAAAATCTAAACTTTTGGAAGACCATTAACTCAAAGATGTTCAAAAACTGATAGAGAACAAATAACCAATATGATCTAAATGTAAAGCCAAAATCAGCTAAGGACAGAGCTTTGCATGAGGGAGATACTCCTTAGTGTCAACAAAATTTACAAAAATTTAGATATTGCAAGATTTCAAATATAATCGGCTTTCGGGTCAGCACCACAGTACTAAATACTGGGCTGGTGAATACCTTCGGGGACTAACAGTCCACCAGCAGAGGCAAAAGGATATAATATTGCATGATAAACATTCAAAATTACCAAACTTTGATTTTGACCTTTACTGGTAATTTACCAAGATGGTACCCAAATAAAAATTCCAAAAATTTATCGCACATCTGCAGAGTACATAGAACAACACTTTAATAAAAAAATCCTTAAACTTGAGAATATGGTCAGATAGTATTATTGGCTTTTGTGCATGTACAAGAAATTTAACCCTGATTACAAATTTGTAGAATATCTAGCACAAAAAGTATGATGATTTGACCAACATACTGACAGAGCAGGGAAAACTTTTTCCCAGCTTTCATTCAAAAGTGCAGGATAATCATTTAAATTAAAATTCGATCTAATGGGCGTATTACTTTTCCGGAAATTTTTCAGATGTAAATTATTACGTTTCCGCAAATTAAAAGTCTACGTTTTCGGAAATTTTGATGTATTACGTTTCCGAAAATTTACCTGGTTCATAAAGTACAAATGTAGCTTTCATTTTTTTATAATGGAAAAAAGGATGTTCGACACAAAATTATCATCAATTTGGGTGGATCCTGAATATTAGGATTAGCTTTTGTAAGACTTCCTTTCATTGTTTGATTTAATGATAATTCCAGTAAAAAATTTGAAAATGTTCATAGTCCGTGGGCTGGAAACACTTTCCGTGCACCCCACTTCCGAACCAGACCGTTTTTTTTATAGTCCTTCCATGTCCCCTCTTTAAAACAAAACATGTTAACACGAACATAACCTGCGCGTATAGACAGTATAGGGCCACTTTTATAGTACACCCGAAAAATTAATGTATTTTCGTTTTAACATAAGTTTCATATTTTAAGCTCCATAAATTTTTAAAGATAAGAAATATGTACTGAAATTTGGTATCAAATTAACGCTAATTTTATATCCTTTACAATGGACACAAGTTTGGGTACTTTACGCCCTTTTGATGATCTGGGGATACAAAAAATGTACCCCTACCCCTGCAAAAAAATTGCCAAAATGACGATATTAGACTGTCAATTCCTTTCAGATAAACAACCCTCGTCAAATTTGATCTAGATTTATGCCTAACTTATCAGTTGTGATACAATGCTGGAAAATAAAACCATTAAAGTCCATAAAATTATGATTTTCGGTATATAATATTTGAATTTAAGATTTTTCACAATTTCGACTTTTTGACGTAAGGGTCGTAAAAATCTGAATATATATTTAATAATTGCCGATGCAATAATAATTTATGAAATGTAAGAAACAAATTGTATGCAGAAATTTTAGTTTCAGACGTATCGTAGGTTCAGAAATGTCAAAAGTAGCACCCCTTCCCCTAAAAAGAAGAGAAAGTTTGAAATATTCCGGCTCTAAATGATGAAAAGATAATGTTTAATGGGAATTCTAGTGTTTATTTAACTAAAGCTGACA
>MJUU01005596.1:0-12946 GCA_002080025.1 Modiolus philippinarum
AGAAGAAGATCTTTGAATGAAAAGTTTACGCCGGACGGACGAAGGACGGACGACGGACGGACGGACGACGGACGAAAAGTGATGGCAAAAGCTCACCCTGGCTCTAGCCAGGTAAGCTAAAAACACAATGTATTAACAGGAAAGTTCACCATGTACATTGGGATTCTATTTCTACAAATTAATCCGCCACGTGAAAATGTGGTCAAATGTGTTTCATGGGAATTGCAACTTCATATTGATATGCCACACGATCGGTGTTCACCTATCAAATTGACGGAATTCAAATGAATATGCATGAAATGTAATTATTAGGAAGGGAAAGCTCTCACAATGAAAATATAATGATCTTCCATACCTGAGAATTGCAAGAGAATGCAAAATTTGTTCTTCGATGATGTCGGGAAAACGTTAAAAAGTATCTGATACTGATAGATACCATAAATTTGAATGACTGTGTTGTACCAGCAGCAAAACCTTTCCAAAGACCGAATTTGTGCCCACAGCAAAACAGAATTTAATATACGCATATATTCAGATCTCAATTTAATATATTCCTCGCCTGATTTTTGCAAAGACAGAAAAGAGCAGTTTTTTATGCCCCCAGATCGAGGATCAGGGGCATATTGTCTTTGTTCTGTCTGTCTGTCTGTCTGTGGGTCCGAAACTGAATTTGACCTTGGCTATAACTTTTGAACTATTAAAGATAGACTTATCATGCTTGGCATGTATTTAGATCTATTCAAGAGGAGCATAAATATGCCCCCCAAAAATTAGGTCAAGTCAAAAGTTAAATTCACAGAGGTAAAAATTTAAGTCTTAGATCCCATTTTCATATGTTTTATAAGTAAAGAAAAATAACTCTAACCAAAATATTATTTTATTTTATTTTTATTTATTTTAAATTTTATTCAAATTTATTAAACTAATACAAGTGTTGCTGGGGGCATATGTAGTGTTTCACAAACACGTCTTGTTTTTATTATAATGGTATCATAATGATATTAAAAACTGTACCTAATTTATCTTTTTACGTAGCAAATTACAAAGGATACATAAAAAATTACTATTTGACCTTACATATATAAAAATAAAATTTCTTCAAACATCTTCATTTGAGATAAAGTTTCAAGCTGAAAATCGTTAAACATGAAAATTTCAAGAAAATCGTTCATTGGAGAAATGACTTCACAACATCTTCGTCAATTATGAATTACATAGAATAACAGATACATTTTATTTTTTGAGGAACTTACGACATGTTACAGTATTTTGATCTCTATCCTTCTCTCTGTTTTATCCTGAATGCTTTCGACGATACCCTTGATAAAAATTGAATTCTGATTTCAAATTTGATATGAAAGACACATATATATATTTGATATAACAATTAAAATGCCTCATGGTGACTTCAATACGAAGAACAACAATAAAGGCAGGTTCTACCATGTATTTGTAAAGACTTTGTCCCATGTACATTTACTCCGTATCCTTTTATTGTTTATCTAAATGATCATTTACATTTTAGATTCAAATGGGCAATTTCAGTATATGCCTTGGTTGTGTTTTCGCAATTTATTACTGCAAGTTCTCTGACTGCATTCCCTTAATAGACAGTAGCAGTAAGTTGGATGCTCAAAAACAAAAGACAAAGACTGTCGATGTAGAAATCTACAAAGTACCAGAAGAAGAGAAAGACACTGATTACAAAATTACTCCTGGCCTTGACAATCCGACACCAACACAGTTCCAAGGACGAAACTTTGACACAAATTCAGCCCATCGTAAATTAACCATGAAGCGAAAAAGAAGGAATTTTGTAGGATCATTTCCTGTTGTGAATTCAGGTCAAACCATACAGATATACTGTCGTTATAATGACATATTATGTATTAAAACAGTATCGCAATTTACAGTTAAACCATGAGTTTATTCTTAAAGTTCATTAAAAATTGATAAATGATTTTTAAGCAATTTTATGTAAAGTTTCATTGTGACTAACGCATATAGAATTTAAGTTTGATACCTGAGAAGAAAACCTTCCCACAACAGTGACTTTAGCATACATTTTTTTTCTAAGGTATGATAAATTGAATATACATTACACCAATCATTGTTTTTTTTAACATTAATCTTAATTTTGTGATTGATTCCGAACACCTTCATATTAACCCCATCTTCCGCTGGGTCTCGATCCATCGATATTCGTATGATTCAAGATGGCTAAAGCCTGCAACAGTCGGTGTACGCATTCTTGTGTCATGCAGCTAACTGATATCAAGTCAGATCTCTTTTGGCGTCTTCTTGCATTGATCGAAATCTTTGAATTATCCGACGGAAAATGGTTTACAGCATTATGCAACGGAAGGCTCTTGCTTTCTGATTCTCTATTGCGTGATACTGGAAAATTAAAAACAAGAGCTGGTAACAAATATAGAAGTCCCAGCAGCAGTACTGTATTCCTGTAAAATATCAACAACATGTATGTTTTTGAAATATAAATTGTTATATTGTATACTTTTTAGCATTTCGTGAATTTACATATAACGGACTACCCTTATCGCTAATATTAATATCAGAATATCCTTTTCTTGAATATTATAATCATTCTATTGCTATCATTAATATAAAATGTAATACATATCATATGATTCCTAAGATAAATATTTATATCATGCAAATATTCTTGGAATGAATATTTACAATGTATAATCACTATTGTCCAAGTGCGAATCGAGAAATTCGTAATTCATGTAACCAAGCGATTTTTATTTATGTTCCTAGATGTATTGTGGGTAAAATATAAACGAAATAGAATGATTTTATTTAACTAGGGTTATCATGTTGACTGTCTTTAGCTTTTTACCATTGATAAGTTACCTGAAAACGTGTAGAGAAATTATCTCAACATCTGTACTAAAATTATAGCTGTTCAACATCGAACAACAAAGGTTTTTGATATTCATGAAAAATTGTGATTTAAGACTTTCCGTTGTTCAAAACTGGTAAAAATAACTATAAGTAGTCAGTATTTTGTGCTAATTACCATATGCATATGCTTTTTTGACACTACAATGCTCTACTTCCATGTCATAATATATTGTTTTAAACAAGATGCAACTGTAATTTATGTCAATGCTACTTTCAATTCATGTTCATTTCCGCAACTGCTACTTAAAACTGGTGTAATCAAATAGATCTAGATTTCAGCGACTATGTTATTTCTCTCTTTTTTACTTGTTTTCTCCAGCTTTTGGAGTACAAATAATGTTTTGATACGATTATAGCGCTTGTTTTAATACACAATTTACAATGAAGGATATGGAGTACCGGAATTTTTCGGTCAGAACTAACACGGTTCAAAAGTATATTGATAGAATACATTTAAACAATACTTTCATCAGAAAGCTTTATAGCCATAGGAATTTTCTAGCCCATATGCAATTTCCGTTTAACAACCAAACATCCGATCCTATATCTTGTTTATGATGCTGAATTCGCTTTGTATGTGTATGTACGTTCATCTGTCTGTCCGTACGTCATGTCGGTCGTTCCTTTGTCTGCAAGTCATTTATATCGCATTCTCAACTCCTACATATATGGGTTTCATTTGAATACATGACTTAGTTGCATTTAACATCGGGAATCTTCCTGACGGACGGGAATAAGAAACAAAGTGTGGTGTGACATAAATGTTTACGTCGCACTTTCTCAACTTGTACAAGAGAGATTGGTTAACATGGTAGCAATTTCTAAATAAAAATGTTTAAAACTTAATCAAGCTACTGCTCAAGCCAGTTGTACAAATGTGGTGATGGGGAATGCTTTACTATTAGAAATATTTACAAGGATGTATACGTGTGTGACAAAGAACGTTGAGTTTTTCAGATTTTTTTTACTTCTAATATAGGTGTATGTCAATGTGAACATTTATCTCACTTTTTATTTAAATGATATTATTCAACTTACTCCACTTGTAAAGTGAAGAAACATTTGAACCTTACATGAAATCATTTAATATCCTGTTGTATGCCGATGACACAGTTCTTTTTTTTAGAAATACATGAAAGTATGCAACAAAGACATGGTACGCTGATGCCTCTATTTGGTCCTAAAATTAACGTTAAATATGCAAGTAACCATTGGTTCTAAAATCAAAGTTTGAAAAAAAGATGTCTAACATTTCAAATAAATTAGCAAAAACCTTTTCATAAATTTAAGAATAATTGGCCAATTTTCAGAAAGATGCCCAATAATAGCCATTTTCTGCACACACAATCTGGCAAAAAAAATGTAATTGGCAGAAATTTAGATTAAATGGTTTGAAGACATTATAGTTTATTCAAAAGCAAAGACCAAATGTTACGCATGTACATGTATGTATATGTTTTTGTTATAGAAATGTTGCACGGTTAGCGCCTAAGTTTGCTTAGTAAAATTATGTTAAATCTTGAAATAATTTAGATTGGACAAATTGTCAGTTATGCCGAGCCTTTACTTCACGTTGGCTTACTTCCAAAATGTAGTGTGACAGGGATGCTTGTCAATTTTAACCTCATTTTTTTACTAAAGAGTATAACCTCAAACTTGATATGCAACCTCTACATCATAAGATGCACGGAACTTTCGTGTTGTCAGTCATGTGCTTCGTATTTTACGAATAGTGGACTAATCACATAATGTAGTGTTGCATTTATTTTTGCCATTTTCCCATCTTCAAGTTGAGGGGTTAGGAGTTTTTTTTGTCAGCAACATAATGAAACCCCTTGTTATATGAGCATTGGTTATGTAACCAAATGTTTGTTGTGCATTGGCTGAAGAGTCTTTGTTGTTTTTAATGACACACAAAATTTACCTCTGCAAGATTTCAATTAATATTTTTCAGATTGCAGAATATAAATGTATTTAACACATCTTTTAGTGTTGAAACGCATTCATCGTATAGGAGCCAGAAAACAAACTAAGATCTTGCAAAGCAATAAACGTACTAAATATCATTGGCCAGAATGAGTGTTGAGAATCTGATCTAAGCAAAAATCTGAATAAGTTCACTAAACAGAAGACATAATTATAACATATCTTTTTAACTGACAGCAATCAACACTAGCAATTACACAAATTTAATTCGCATTCTGGTTAAATGGACAGCAATTTGAGTAGCACTGAAATAAAGAATTAAGCACATTATCGTTTTTTTTTTCGTCAACAAATCATCAAACTGGATTCAGGAAGCTATATATACAAAATGGATATCGTTACAAATAATTTTTTAAGCAAAAGATCCGATTTTGCACAACTGGCCTGTATCTTCATTTTAAAGGGTAAAACAGCACGGACAAGTTATAATTGAAGTCGGTCAGATTAGGGATAGACTTAGAGTTAATTAATTTTTTGGTATATTAAGGCTATTTTGTTTAGTAAAAATAAGGAAAATGAGTATTTTCGTCAAAAATTGCAAGAATTTACGTAAACGAAAACGAAAAGTAGCAGGTTACATGAATTATTCGCACATGGACAGTAGTGTTAATTTCTCAAGTTAGTTTATTTTATGTTTATAGGAGTCTAGGATGATGTTTATTTCGCTGGACTTGATTGCTCTTTGTTCAGGGGCCGACTCCGACCTCCGGCCAGCACTCTTTGACCCTTCTTTTCCAAATTACGTTTTGTGATATTATTTTTCGTTTTCAAGATAGTGGTAATAAAGTTAGTAGTCTACATGTATTGCTTTTTATTTGTATGTTTATTATACTATAGGGATACGTGACAGAGAAAGGGGAGGTTTGGGTACCTCCATCAACCGGTTTAACCCTACTACTGGCTTTTGCTAGTGACGGTACCAAGTCCGGCTATCCCGATTTCCTATCGTTATTTATGTTTGTCTCTTGTCTTCATCAGTATGTTTTCTGATGCAGTTCGCTTGTAAATTGTGCATGTGATTGTAGTTTTCTACCATTATATTTGTTTACTGTTATCCTCTGTGAATAAATTGATAGGAATAGTCTGACACAAATAATCCATACCAACACAACTACGAGTGTCTTAAGACACATCTGTGTCCTAAGATATGTCTTAAGATGGTGTTAAGACATGACTTAGGATGAAAATTAGACATAAGACCATCCTAAGATGTATCTTATCTAAGATTTGTCTTAGGATACTTTCATTAAACAGGCCCCAGACTTACTTGGATATTGGATATTGTGACTCTCTAACTTAGACAAGCGTCAACTATATAACAACGGCAGTAGAATACCGATGGAACAAAGCACAAGATGACATAAAATCAAAGTCCAGAGACAAGGCAAAATCAAGAACACCACCAGAAGACAAAAGACACTACATGCCCACAAAACACACAACCACTACATATACAACAAAAAAAACTAACTAAAGCACTAACAGTGTGAACTCTCAAAAACAGAGTGACATCAGGTGCTCCGGAAGGGTAAGAATTTCCTGCCCGTCACACAGTCAGTGAGGCATTTAAGGGTTGGGAAGATCGGTTTTGTAGCTGATCGGTTAATGTCATTTTCTAACCCGTAGACAAAACCGATAAAAATATATAAACTCGATATAAACGAGTACAAATTATAAAAAGTTGCTCTATTACGAGCTCATGGCAATAATTCTACGTAATATTATAGATAACACAGTCTGTGGGTGACCTAATATGGTATACGGTGGTTGGTAAATTGACATTGGGGCGATCACTGACGGTTTATTAAACAGTCACCCAATATTGAATATACACGCTCGGCACGTGATGTCTTTTGATCCATCAATTTCTTAGGAATTTACTAGAGGCAGGTTATAATTTCGTACCACTACCTAAATTAAAGCGACTGTCGGTGACGGTATAAAAACAAACACAAACGCATACCGACTGTCGGCAGCAATTGTAATCTACCTACAGTTGAAGACATCAGGTGTTATTCTGCCAAAGTTTTATGGTGAAATATTATTAACGAACATTATTTTTTATGTAAAACGAACTGATAAGATTATATTGAGGTCCAAGTATAATTCCTAAGGTTTTTTGCAATTTTAGATATGAAAAAATTGGAATAAAAGTATTTTAAACACCATAAGTAATATAAGTAATATGTATTTAAACATTTCAAAATTTATGGTTGCTATGTAGACTAAAAATAAGTATAAGTGGTCTAATGCCAAAAGCATGCATGCTTCGTATAAAACATGCGTAAATAGAAGAGTTAATGCTATTATAAATATTTCAAAAATCATGAGTCAATGGCATTTTCATGAAATTTTAAGTTTGATAAACAGCTGATTGCGCATTTACGGACTATATACGATATATATCTCAAAAATATTTTTGTTTCCAACTTTTATTTGTTAAGCTAACTTATTCTTAATTATATTTTGATTTTTATACCTGAATTAATCAAATATTGAAGAATGAGAAATAAATGAGAAAATAAAAGACCACACACACACACACACACACACACACACACACAATTAAATTAAAACAAACAGTCACAATTAAGGCTTACCTGTCCATGTTTTCTAGACTTTCATACATTAATGATACAATTTTTGCGTATTTATGACATATATCCGAATGATTCAGCAATATTGTATAGGGTGTCACCATGTTGACAAAGTTAGGTGGTATACTTAACAGTATTTTTGCACCCTTCTAAACTTTACTAATTGTCATTATATTAACATCTATTGAACAGAATTTCATACATTGAAAATCTGATAACACGAAGATAACTCGAATGACGTCAGTAAAATGGACAGGGCAGTGAATACGGTTATTTTGAGATAAACGTGTAGCGCTTGTGTGTTCGAAAGCAGAAACATACGCCCAAGAATCAGTACAACTGTTTTGACTCTATGCCTGCCGTTAGAATATATCCCAGTAGTAACAAAATTAAGATTTTTCGTTTCAAAATATGATTGCATACATCTCCAACAGTCATTTGACAAAGTTTGATAAAATTCTTGATATTCCATCATTGCATTACAAACGTTGATTGCCTTAATGCAAAGTGAATGAAATGTCCAGAGAAGTTCGGGTTGCCGCAAAAAATTTCAGGCATTCAAATATCAAAAACTCAACACTGACCCAACAATTTTTTTTCAGGGTTGGACGGGAAATACCAATGGCGGTAATACCCACTGATAACTACCGGGAATTCCCGTCCTGGGAAATACTGCTAATTTTCAAAAGGTGGAAAATATGAAAAAATAACTCTATTTACGACCACTTGGCGTGAAAAGCTCCGAAATATTTGTTTAAATTTACTTTCAAATTAATATATTTCCTTTTTAATTGTCTTTGAAATGCTTTCAATTTATTTTTTAAACCGACCAATTTCGGTTCTTCTTTCTCTTCTTAGAGGATGTCAAAAATTCAAGCACCATTTTAGCTCACCTGACCAAAGGCTACGTGAGCTTTTGCCATCACTCGGCGTCCGTCGTCCGTCTGTCCGTCCGTTAACTTTTATTCAAAGATCTTCTCCTCTGAAACTAATATGCCAACACTAACCAAATTTGGCCTGAATCATCACCAGGGTATGCACTTTCAAGTTTGTGATTTTTATGTCCGTAGACCAAACAACATGGCCGCTGTTACTAAAAATAGAACATAGGCGTAAATTGCTTTTTTTGCAAATTACTCGAAAACCGTTACAGATATAAAAAATTTGACAGAGTAAAATTATCAGCATGATAAGGGACCGACCATTTAACCTGAAGGGGGGGTTATGGTTTTTTTTTTTCTGAACAGAAAATTTTTTTTCGCGCTTCGCGAGTAGTACCAAAAGGGGGATTCTGCCGCACTCATGCAAAATCCTGCATAAAAATTCCTATCTCGAGGGCAAAATGCAAACGGACAGCATTCCTATTGATCATAGGTTAAATACAAAAATTATGTCTTTCGCACGGAGCATAAGTCAGTCTCTACAGGACACCTTAAAGAGAGGTGTGCCTACGTCCGAGATTGAAATAAATAAAGATATGGCATCCAGAAGAAATAAGATGGATCAGTTCCAGGATTTCTTTCTGGAGAACGAGGAAGATTTGGAGGAAAGCACCCCAACCCCCACTACCTCCAAAAGGCAGCATCAGTGCTGCAATGCCCCCAACCTGGTGCAGATGGATGAGCACACCCAGCAGTGTAAAAATTGTGGATGGAGCAAGTCCAGCGATTTGAGCATCAACCAAGGGAGCTGAAGACCACCTGCGGCTACCCACTCAAGAGGAAGAGGGGGCAGTTCTGCAAGAGCAAGCCCGGGAAGGATGGTCTCTGCTTGAGGCATAATAGGCAACCCCGCGAGACGGAAGAAGAGGAGACCATTCCCATCGAAGGTAAGATGGTGGTTAAAGAGACCATGAAGACCCTCCGCCAAATAGCTAAGGATGAGGGTCTGAGGGGGGTCAGTAGGAAAAGTAAGGAGGCCTTGGTGAAGCTCATCGAGGAGAAAACCACCCGTAAATTTGATCGTCAGGAAGTCTTCAGCAAGAAGCAGCTGAAAGCAATCGCCAAGAATCGTGGCCTCACCAAGTTCTCCCGCCTCAAGAGAGAGGATCTCATTCAGCTGGTGGAAGGAGATATCAGAAATGGCCCAGTCGAGGATGAGATCAAGGTCACCGATAGGCGTCAAGCGCTGAATGGCGTATTTGGCACGGTCGTCATCGAGCCCGTAAAGTCGCATGACGTGACTACATATCTCAAAGTAAGTCGGATCACGATCTTCACCACCATCTCAGATGCCCTCGCCAAAAAGAAGGGATTGAAGGTGCACTTAGTGCTCCTAGGAGAAATGGTGAAGACCAATCCCGCGACTGGAGAAAATATCTACATCACCCCTTACTTCCGATCAGCTCTTGCTATCCTCACCTAGTCATCCGACCTCGATTTGGAGATTGCCTTCATGATGGAGAAGATCTAGGAAAATATGGCTAAGTACATGCGGGAAGGGAGCGGATGGACTTTCAGGCACGTTGTGAAGCTAGAAATCCACCTCAACCAATTCAAGCCACTCAAGGGGGGGCTCCTTCATACCCACCCCATCGTTTCTCGCGAAAAAAGAAGGCGATCATCAATGTGAAAAATGAAGATGATCGCTGCTTCCAGTGGGCAGTGCTGGCGGCCCTTCACCATGAGGAAGTCGATCAGAAATCCACCAACCTCGTATCTCAGTACAAGAAATGGGAAGATGAGCTAAAATTCGAAGGCATTGACTTCCCAGTCTCTCTCAAGGCGATCGATAAGTTTGAGAGGCAGAATTCCATCATCAACGTCAATGTCTATGGCTTCAATGGCGTAAAGAAGGGTGAAGATGGGGAAGAGGATATTCAGATCTACCCCATCAAGATATCCAAGAATACGGGCTCCACCCACGTAGATCTCCTCTTCCTGACTCGCGAAGGCAAGCAGCATTACTGCTGGATCAAGAGCCTTTCACGTCTTTTGACGTCTCAAGTGACCGGTCACAAAGAGTCACTCTTCTTCAGCCGCAGATGCCTCTCCCACTTTTCCAGGCAAGATATCTTGGAAGAGCACATGGAATATTGCAGTCAGAAAGAGGCCGTCAGGATCGAGATGCCAGAGGAAGGAACCACAATAGCCTTCCACAACCACGAAAAGATGATGAGAGTCCCCTTCGCAATTTACGCGGATTTCGAGTGCTTTACGGAGAAGGTCAGCACCTGCCAACCGGATCCATCACACTCCTACACGAAGGCCTACCAGTGAACCATCAGGCTTCTGCTATTATGTGAAGTACGCTCATGGAGACTACAAAGATCGGGTCATCTATTGCGGTGAGGATGCAGCTAAGAAATTCGTGGAGTGTATGGAGGAAGAAGTGCGAGCCATCGGTGAGCTATACAAGGAGAATAAGCCCATGGTGATGACCGATGAGGACAAGGAGAGCTTTGAAGAAAGCACACACTGCCACATTTGCGGGGGTGAATTGGGAGTGGATAAGGTTCGGGACCACGACCATCTTACTGGGAAATATCGAGGCGCAGCACACAACGAGTGCAATCTAGACTTTCAGCACCCTAAGCACGTCCCCATCTTCATCCACAACTTGAGTGGGTATGATTCCCACATCTTCGTTAAGGAGCTTGGATTCTCTGAGGGTAAGATCAACTGCATCCCCAATACCGATGAGAAATATATCAGCTTCTCCAAGAAGGTGGAAGATCTGGAAATGAGATTCGTCGATTCGCTGCGCTTCACGCTCAGCCCGCTGGATAAGCTAGCCAAGAATCTCACCCCCGACCAATTCAAGACCATGAAGGCGAGATTTGGCGATCGTCATGAGCTGATGATTCGGAAGGGAGTTTTTCCCTACGATTATATGGATGGAGAGCCTAAGCTGGAAGAGACTCAGCTACAACCCAAGGAAGCCTTCTACCGCACACTCTCCGGGGAGGACATCACCGATGAAGACTACGCGCACGCTCAGAAGGTCTGGGAGACCTTCGAATGCAAGACCCTACGAGATTAGCACAATCTCTACCTAGAAACCGATGTCTTGCTGCTCACCGACATCTTCGAGAATTTCAGGGATATCTGTCAGACTCATTATGGGCTTGATCCTGCACACTACTTCACATCACCTGGATTGTCCTACGATGCTGCCCTCAAAACCAGTGGGCAAAGATTGGAGCTTCTCTCTGATCCGGACATGCTGCTAATGTTTGAGAGGGGCACCAGAGGAGGAGTCGCCATGATCTCCCATCGCTACGGTAAGGCTAATAATCCCTATATGACTGACTACGACGCCTCCCAACCCACCAAGCATCTCACCTACCTCGACGCCAATAATCTTTACGGATGGGCAATGTCACAGCCTCTCCCCACAGGAGATTTCGAATGGGTGGAGCCGGAGGAGATCGATGAGATTCTCAGCTATCCCGATGACCACGAATATGGCGCCATGGTAGAATGCGATCTCGAATATCCTCAGGATCTTCACGACGTCCACAACGACTACCCTCTCGCGCCCGAGACCGTAGAGATCAACAAAGTCCGCAAGCTGGTGCCTCATCTAGGCAAGCGTGAGAAATACGTCCTCCACTATCGAAATCTGAAGATGTATCGGGAGAGGGGAATGAAGCTCGCCAAAGTCCATCGAATTATCAGGTTCAGGCAATCCCTATGGCTCAAGAAATATATCGACCTAAATACCGCTCTCTGCACCAAGGCCAAGACCGACTCCGAGAAGGATTTCTTCAAACTCATGAATAATTCGGTCTTCGGTAAGACAATGGAGAATATCCAAAAGCGCGTAGACGTCAGATTGGTCACCACCGAGAAGCAGGCCTTGAAGCTCGTGGCCAAGCCTAATTTCGATCGTCGAATGGTCTTCACCGAGAATCTAGCAGCCGTACATATGAAGAAGACCAAGCTGAAATTCGATAAGCCAGTCTACCTAGGAGCCTGCATCTTGGATATTTCAAAGCTTCTAATGTATGATTTCCACTATGGATTCATGAGGAAGATGTACGGTGATCGCGCTCGACTTCTCTTCACCGACACAGACAGCTTGGCCTATGAGATCCAGACCGACGACTTCTACCAGGATATCGCTCCACACGTCCAGGAAAAATTCGATACGTCCAACTACCCAGACGAGCATTCCTCTGGCATCCCCACTGGCGTGAATAAGAAGATCCTCGGAAAATTCAAGGACGAGTGCGCTGGCAAGGCTATGACCGAATTCGTAGGGCTTCGAGCGAAGCTATACGCTTTCAAGGTGGATGATGGTGAGATCACCAAGAAGGCGCAGGGAGTCACCAAGAGCGTCATCAAGCGCAGTATCGCCTTCGAGGATTATATGAGATGCCTCACCACTCAGCAAGAAATCCATCGACTGATGAATATCCTCCGGAGCCATCTCCATCAGATCTACGCCGAGCAGATCAACAAGATCGCTCTCTCTGCCAAAGACGACAAGCG
>MJUU01005599.1:0-14404 GCA_002080025.1 Modiolus philippinarum
GTAAACTAACTAGAAAACAGACAAGACACACAAAGGCTTAATAAATTTTCCTGAGTTAGGACAGGCGCAAGTATGCTGCGGTGGGGTTAAACTAGTTTTATTGGGCCCAAACCTTCCTCCTAGCCAATGTGATAAATAAAAATACAATAGTAACAACAGTAAAATTCAGTTAGCAACAGGACTGAGTCAATTGTGAAAAATTAAACCGAAAGAACTAAATATACGGACATAAACATGAAATTATAAACGACTACTAGCAGTTAACTGACATGCCAGCTCCAGACCCATTACCAACTGACAAATTAAGTTATGTACCCTCAGTATACAGCTTCCACTAAGATCTGTTCCTGTGAAGAGTTTAGCATAATGATTTCATGCATATACCGGAATACATAACCCGTGTCCATGCAATACAGGTTTTAGAAATTTAGAATGTGTTTAGTTAAAATGCAAAGACCCTATCAAAAAATCAATGCTAATACCAAAGACGGCCATACGTAATGACTTGATGACAATACCGTAATTATAACCCTTATGAATTAGGTTTTATAAGTTTGTTAGGCGAGTTTAAGTATGTATAGGAAAAATGAAAGAATATGGAGTGAATGTACATGTGACAAAAACGCACACGATACATAGAAAACTCCCGTTTATCAAGGACAGGGCTTTTATTCCTGTCTACATCTTGATGTATGTTTATTATACTACAGGGAAAAATCTGATAGAGAAAGTGGAAGTTCGGGTACCCATAAACTGGTTTAAACCAATTGCTAGCTCTTGCTGGTGCCGGTATCACCGGATTTCCCGAGTTCCTATCGTTGTCTACGTTTATCTTTTGTCATTTTAATGTTTTTCTTGAGCAGTTCTCTTGTAGCTTGTGAGAAAGAAAAATATTCAAGAAAAAACAAAAGGGAAAATAAGAGAAGTCCTGTTCGGAAGTTTGGATTTTAGCAAAAAGGATGAATGATATAATACATTGACCCTTTTTATTGTCCATTGAGATTTATTTTAAGTTATCTTAATTATTAAACATTCCGCGCTCCTTTAAAAATGTATATTTTCCAAGCTTTGACTATAAGAATAAAACTTGTAAATATTATACGTTACCATGGAGTTACTATAAACGGGAATCTACTAGGATCTGACAAACAATTACCTACCACAGAGGGCATGGGACTTGTGCATTGTTACAGAGAAGCTGAGGGAAAATATTTGACAAAGCCGGGGTCTGCAATTTATTTGCGGCTTTAAAAATTTTAGCTACTGTTTTAATTCTATATTTATATTTAATTCACGTAAATGCAGCATACCGACATTCGAGTCTCACAATACGGTCAACAGATACAACCATGAGAACCTAGGCGGACATGTCAACATAAACTCATTAAGGATGGTCACTCTCAAGTTCATAATATCAAATTTAGAAATTAGTATCTTTATTCATAAGAACATTTATCATACATCATTTTAAGTAAAAATATTGATAGGTCAGTGTGTCTGTTTTGGAGATAGAAGTGCCCGAAATTTAAGCTGGAAATAAAAATCTTCAAGATTTTTCATTTACCTTGCATTGGGGCAACCGATGTTTGAAATACAATGAAGATATATCAAGTATCTCATCATATTTTGTCAAAATTTTATTTAAGATGTATACAAAAATATTTTGACAAGAAAAGTGGGGTCATAGTTCAAAATTTTCTAATGCCTCATGATGAATAAAATATGAGAATTCCGTGAGTTATAGACAGTTTCAAAAACCTGATGAGTGACCATCGATAAGAAGTGACACAAGGCTAAAATCATGACCTGAAGATTTTACAGGAATACTGGTCTCTCATATATACTTCCGATGTCTGCTGAAATTCATGATGATTCTTTACCAAAACTTTTGGAAGTTTTAAGGTTGTTTTTTCGTCCATAGTGCGACAGTGTTTTACCAGCAGACTAGGCTCTTTTTGCTAGCCGGATTTTTAGCGGCAAACGCTCTTTCGCTCATCTTTCTAAATTACGTTTTGTCTTATTCTTTCCTTCTCAAGATTGTGGTCTTGGAGTTAGCAGTCTATAGATATGGGGATTTCTTTTTGTATAGAAAAAAGAAGGGAAACGGGGAATGTGTCAAAGAGACAACGACCCAAAGGTGAGTAATAACAACTCAAATCCACCATAGAGTGGGGCGCTCATATTCGCCGTGGACGCATTTTTTTGGGGGCAATGGTCGCGTGCATTTTCCCAGCGATTGTCAGTATGGAAGCCATTAACAGCATTGATCGTTTCACGAGGTAAGAAAAAAGTTTTACCGGTGTTTTACCCTACTTTGTTGTTCATAAATCTAGACAGACATATGAGTCAGTTTCAATTTACATTTGACGTCATGACATGTGTATTCTAATTCCGGATACGGGTGACGCATGATTAATTTTCCGAAAAATTGCACTGACGTTTTTCATTTTGCATTTGACATGTCCATACAGCTCATTAAAATTATTGCAGTTCGATTAAACATATGTGTTATAGTCTCATGTTTATTTACTCCATATCCTTTTGTAAAATAACTATGTTCATTTACTCCATATCCTTTCGTAAAATAACTATGAAAACAAGTGACTCCCAAGAGCCTGTATCGCTCACATTGCCCACATTGGCTATCGGGCTGACACAGAGAGTCAAAGTAACTGGTCTAAATAGGCCTTCATTTTCAAGTGTGATAATAGACCTTAAGTCATTTTCATCAAAGTTGAACTGTATTTCCTGATGACAACCAGTTTGGGTATAATGAAGACTTACTGGTCAACGTTTTTGAAGGGGACCAACTAAGGGCTATTATGAACAAAGTTGGTTCTAGTTAGTTTCAGATTAGAAGACCTTTGAATGTTTTCCCATACAGTTCAATATTAAATTGTTCTCCGCTTGCTGCCTCCTTGCTTGTGATGCTGACTTGCCGGACATACTTAAAAGACTATTTTGACCACGGTTTTGTGGAGTTCTTGTTTATTTGTTTTGTCTTCGTTATGTCGTTCAATTTGTGTTAAATATGAATTTTTGCACTTTTTTAAATTTTAGATTTTTCTCCCTATTTACCACGATTTTCATTTGCCAATGTATCATATGTCATAATATGACCAAGGTTGGCTGAATCAAATGTGAAGTTTTGAATTTTGAGAATGATTGTTCGGCAACAAGATATACTGTGGTCACCACCACCTTGGCTCTTTTCCAATTAAGGGAATTCAATTACTGTCAACAAGTTGCATTTCAATCGGATATTAACTTTTAAGTTATCATATAGCAACCGTTTTTCTGAAATTTCCTTTCTATTTTCAGTCTGACTTTTGACCTACTTTTTTCATTAAGCAACCCTTTTTTTAGTTTTAGCCCACCTGTATAAAGTCAGGCTGAGCTTTTTCATCTCTTTGCTTCGTTCGTACGTCGAAAACGTTTCACTCCAAGATTTTTCCTCTGAAACAATTTGGCTATTATTTTTGACCAAACTTGGTCAAAATACCGAGTCCTTGGGTTGTCTAAACTGGACGGTTGCAAAATACATTGTCAGTTAACATTGGACCCTATTACCTATTAGAAATGCCATTGGTTCATTCCCATTTATCCAACTTTTAAATAAAATATACATTACAGGTAAAAACTGAAAGTTGGATAAGTGGGAAAGGGTAATATTACTAAAACAACAAACACTAACTAGAGCTTGGGTAAAGTGTTGGATAAAATATATGCCAGAAATAAAGTCCTGCTGAAAACTATAAAATTATTTATTTTCCATCAAGTATTTTTTTTTCTCTTTTTTGCTGAATATTACACTTTCAATTGTTTGGCCATCAGAAATACCAGAACTGATATATACAAATGTTTTAATTTTGTTCACAGAAAATAGATTTCGAGATTCCTTTGTCATGTTTGTTATAGATTCTAATATTAAACTTATCTAATTGTATTGGTGATGATGGAATAAAATGGGTAGTTTTTGAATATCAAATAGACATTTCAAGGTTCCACATATACTAAACTTTATAGGCGTGCATCGAAATTTAGAACTACTTGACTGATGCTTCAGCTAGCTTTTATTTAATGCAATTCTATAACTTTGGTCCGCCAAAAAAACATGGCCGCCAGGGCCGAACATAGTTTAACATGGGACCCAATGGGAAAATGCACATTTTGGCTATCTCTTCTGAAACAACTGAACAAAACTGAACCAAACTTAATAGGAATGATGTATGGAATGTCCTTTCTGTAGATTGCCGAAATTTTTCCTATCTGCAAAAAAACATGGTTGCCAGCGCAGAACATAGTTTTAAAACATGAGACCTATGGGAAAAGATCTCCTCTGAAGCTACTGAAGCAAATTCAACCAATATTTACAGTAAGGATGTATGGAAGGTATTTTACAAAAATTGCTCATTTCATTTGGATCCAACAAAAAAGATGGCCTCCAGTGCAGAACATTGTTTAACATTAGAGCCAGGAATTACATAATCATTATCTCTAAAACTAATCAAGTAAATGTAACTAATGTATAGAAGGTCCTTTGCAAAAATTATTCATTTCAATAGGATCAGAAACAAGACAGGAAGAACATAGCTAAACATTTGACCCCATTGGTAAGAAAACATCATTTTGAGTCATGCATTGTGTAGAAGCATTTTGCCAGGTGAGCGATACAGGCTCAGTCTCTGAGCCTGTAGTTTACTTTTATATTATTTGCAAATTATTTATTTACTTCTTTTATTTCATTGTCATTACTTAAGTTAAAATTGACAAGAAATGGATGTCGACACGACATCAAACCGGGTTTTCCTTCACTATAAGAATGGACAAATAGGTATTTGTGTGAAAAGCTGTTTAACTTATACCTCCTCTTATTATGTGCAGCGTATGCCGTCACTCTTAAAAATCACTGAAACGGTATACTTTACTTAAAAGTCAAATAAAATACACATGGTCAAAACACCTATGAATTTCAAAGTTCAAAGAGGCATAACTCCTGGATAAATAACACGATGAAAAATCCCAACAATATGCACATCTACATATGATGTCCTTGCTACATACAAAGTTTCATAAAATTCTGTTGAACGGTTACAGAGGAGTTGTGCTTACTAGCATATGGTCAAAATACTTGTAAATTTCTAAGTTCAAAGGGGCATAACTCCTATAAAAATTGCACGATGAAAAATCCCCGACAATATGCACATCTACATATGATGTCCTTGCTACATACTAAGTTTCCTGAAATTCGGTTGAACGGTTACAGAGGAGTTGCGCTTACGAGCATATGGTCAAAATACTTGTAAATTTCTAAGTTCAAAGGGGCATAACTCCTGGAAAAATTGCACGATGAAAAATCCCCGACAATATGCACATCTACATATGATGTCCTTGCTACATACTAAGTTTCATTAAATTATGTTGAACGGTTACAGAGGAGTTGCGCTTACGAACATATGGTCAAAACACCTGTATATTTCTAAGTTCAAAGGGGCATAACTCCTGGAAAAATTGCACGATGAAAAATCCCCGACAATATGCAAATCTACATATAATGTCCTTGCTACATACTAAGTTTCATGAAATTCTGTTGAACGGTTACAGAGGAGTTGTGCTTACGAGCATATGGTCAAAACACCTGTATATTGCTAAGTTCAAAGGGGCATAACTCCTGGAAAAATTGCACGATGAACAATCTCCGGCAATATGCACATCTGCAGATGATGTCCTTGCTACATACAAAGTTTCATGAAATTCTGTTGAACGGTTACAGAGGAGTTGCGCTTATAAGATCTGGCAGCCGCCCGCCCGACCGACCGCCCGCCCGCCCAACCGCCGTACATCAGCATTTCAATAACCGGAATTTCCAACGGGAAAACCCGGTTAAAAATTAACAAACAGATGCAACTTAATTATTTTATCATGAAATTTTTTTCTTGTCTATTTTACATGATAATTAAGGTGAAGAACTAATAAACATTGCCCTAGGTGATAAAACAAAAAGTTGGATAACTGGGAATAGTGGTTTTTTAAAAGTTGGATAAATGGGAAGACACCGTGCCATTCATATCTGTATATCAGCTATCGTGGTCAACATGAGTAGTACAGGTACACGAGAGCCTCTTGTTTAATGTATTTAGGCCACTGTGGCCTTGACTTGACCCACATTCTCCAAAATTTATAGAGCTCTTTCTTTTTGAGTACTTCATTTTCTTTCTAGGTTTCATGTGAATTGCATGTAAACTCTTGGAGTTATCATCGTCCTTAAACCGTTTTTTTCCACATTTTCAAACTATTATCGTTACCTTTGATCTTGACCTTTGAACTACTTCTACACAATCAATATGTTTTTCCCTTTCAATTACAAACAACACATCTAAGTTTCATCTGAATTTAATGTAAGCCTTTTTAAGTTGTTGTCCGGAACTCAAAATTTTCTTCAATTTCAAATCTATTTTTGTCATTGTGAACTTGACCTTTGACCTTTTTCTAAAATCTATGGGGGATATTTCCCGAGGCTATTTAAGAATATATAAAAATTTTAGTCTTCAGATATATTTAATCATTTGACGACAAAATATTACGTTGAATCGTCATTAAAAGTTGTTAAAAATCGTTTTTAGGAGTGGAAGATAAAATGTGGTTTTGCGCATGCACATCCAAACTGAAAAATAAAATGTGACTTTTTCCTTTTCAAAATGTTTCGTGAAACTATTTCAACGTCGCTTTTCTAAACCATCACTTACTTTAAGATCTTAGTACCTAAAAATACGCAATTTAAAAAAAACGGCGAAAATGCGTCCCCCATGACTCGGAAAAAGGATGCTTTTCGTGGCATGTTTACCTTCAATTCTAGAACACAATTTTGGAATGTTGATGACAATTTCTGATATAAATGTGTTTTTTGGATAGTTAAATTGCTAAAACTTCTATAAAATTAAAAGTGACATGAATACCCAGTTCTGTGGAGAAGAAAAAGTGCTATTTTTGCGGCGAAAATGAGCGCCCCACTCAACATCTTCAATGAACGGTGAGGAAACCCCACACCAAACGGCAGGTCGGAGTCGGCCCCTAAACAAAGAGTAATCAAGTTTAGCGAAATAAACATCATCCGAGACTCCTATAGACATAAAGTAAACTAACTAGAAAACAGACAAGACACACAAAGGCTTAATAAATTTCCTGATTTAGGACAGGCGCAAACATGCTGCGGCGGGGTTAAACTAGTTTTATTGGGCCAAAACCTTCCCCCTAGCCAATGTGATAAATAACAATACAATAGTAACAACAGTAAAATTCAGTTGGCAACAGGACTGAGTCAATTGTGAAAAATTAAACTGAAAGAACTAAATATACGGACATAAACATGAAATCACAAAAGACTACTAGCAGTTAACTGACAAGACAGCTCCAAACCCATTACCAACTGACAAATTAGGTTATGTACCCTCAGTATACAGCTTCCACTAAGATCCGTTCCTGTGAAGTGTTTAGCATAATGATTTCATGCATATACCGGAATACATAACCCGTGTCCATGCAATACAGGTTTTAGAAATTTAGAATGTGTTTAGTTAAAATGCAAAGACCCTATCAAAAAATCAATGCTAATACCAAAGACGGCCATACGTAATGACTTGATGACAATACCGTAATTATAACCCTTATAAATTAGGTTTTATAAGTTTGTTAGGCGAGTTTAAGTATGTATGTATGTTTATTATACTATAGGGAAATCTGATAGAGAAAGTGGAAGTTCGGGTACCCATAAACTGGTTTAAACCAATTGCTAGCTCTTGCTGGTGCCGGTATCACCGGGTTTCCCGAGTTCCTATCGTTGTCTACGTTTATTTTTTGTCATTTTATTGTTTTTCTTGAGCAGTTCTCTTGTAGCTCGTGAGAAAAAAAATATTCAAAGAAAAAACAGAGAAGTCCTGTTCGGAAGTTTGGATTTTAGCAAAAAGGATGAATGATATAATACATTGTCCCTTTTTTATTGTCCATTGAGATTTATTTTAAGTTATCTTAATTATTAAACATTCTGCGCTCCTTTAAAATGTATATTTTCCAAGCTTTGACTATAAGAATAAAACTTGTGAATATTATACGTAACCATGGAGTTACTATAAATGGGAATCCACAAGGATCTGACAAACAATTACCTACAACAGAGGGCATGGGACTTGTGCATTGTTACAGAGAAGCTGAGGGACATGTTTGACAAAGCCGGGATCTGCAATTTTTTTGCTGCTTTAAATATTTTAGCTACTGTTTTAATTCTATATTTACATTTTATCAAGAGAAAGAAGTCTGTCGGTATACCGGTAGTAGGTTCTAAGACTAAATGTCCCATCACTGTCAACCGTCTTTTGCCTTTTCACAATAAGGAATTAAGCTTTTAATTATAGGCCGATAAAGCATATACATTTGTACATTTGCATCTTGCTCTAGTCCTAAAATTACTGACCTTTGTAGAGTAGAGGAGGAAATGGGGATATTTTGGGTACCCATATAACTGTTTAACCCTACTGCTGGCTTTTGTTAGTCCCGGTACCAAGTCCAACCACCCTATCTTTTTTTACATTTGTCTTTTTTAATGTAGACGTCTTCAACGATTATCAATATACAAGGTTGTGTGATACATTGTCAATTACAACTCTATATCAAAATAAAAATGTAGGCATGAATAATTGAAGTATATTGAAAAGTTATGTTAAATTTTTATTTAACATCACATGTATAACTGCTATAACAGTTATCGGTGTTGCATCAATAAATCTCATCAACTTTCATTGCATTTTAGACCAACGACGAGATAGAATTTTAAAGTTCGGAGTATAGTTTTCTTTTTCCGAAAAAAAAAACATAAGAATAAAACAGACATAACGTCGCATTACTATATTTTGTTGGGAAATTTTCATTCATATCACCGTCACTTTAGATTGGACAAATATGACGTTATCTTCGGTAAAGTTTGTGGATACCGAACGTCCGGAGAAGGATATTTCCGAAAAAATGGTGGACAAATACTTTTTCCCTTTTCCGAAAATTTTTGTTCCCTTTTCCGAAAATAGAAATTAGGACTTTTCCGAAAAATTATTATATGCACCTCTTCCATAAGCCATGTAAATCAAATTGGTGCCTCTTGTTTAAAAACTAAAACATGCATGCTTTATGATTATTAAAGAAAATCGCTACCTGCAGGCGGAAAGGTATGCAAGATGGCAACTTATCTTTAGTTTAAGTTTCATTGTACGGTGCATCTCCCATTATATCTACGACAAAACTGTTGTCCTTCGCATAAAGACAAACAAAGGTGCTAAAAAACGCACCTACATTGACTGTAAAATTTCAAGCTCAATTCACCACAAAACTCCACAACAAAAACACGTATAAATTACAAAAAGAAACCAAACGTACACAACGATAGCAACTCGGGACAACTGGACTTGGAACCGAAACTAGCAAAGGCCATCTCTATCGATCAACCAATTTGAGAGGACCAAACCTCCTTTTATCTAGGTGTGTAATAAACAATCATGAAAGAATAAAACCAAATACAGGAAGATTTCTATAACTATAAAACCACTTTTTTAAACAAAAACTGATACAAAGCATAATTTTGAGTTTACCTGTAATAAAATTTTTGGAAAAGGGATGTCAAAATTTTCGGAAACATCCATTCAGGAATATTGATTTTTTTCGGAAATATCCTACGCCCCCGAACGTCAGTCTAAACAACAATGGCATCGTTTAATTTTTAATATAAATAAATGGGTTTCGATATTCATAACGATGAAATATGAAATCTATTTTGAAGATAGGAAAATATGAAGTAATAAAATTATTCTTCGGGAAAATGGATATACATAAATCATAGTCTTAAAACGAAAAAATAAAAATAAACCACCAAAGTACAGAGATTTCGAGTTAGTTGGAATTGACAGATGGCCGTTTTGACAACTTATGTCTCTCCACTGCAGATGAAAACAAACGAAAAAGTCAATTAGAACCATGAAACGTCCTAAAAGTAATGAAAAGAAATATTTCTTTTACGGAGTTTTTGGATGAAGAAAGTAAATATGCATTCAAAAAGATTGATAAAAATAAAAAGTGCAAGATCGCTTACGAGAAGTGAAAACATATTAGAAAATTAGAACATAGCCATGCAATATACACTAATTTTGGGGTTTTTAATTTAGCTATGGTCCTGGGAAGTTGCGGAGTGAGTATATTCAGAATTCAGAATACAGTTTTCTGTGCTCTTCCACATATTACAATGTATAACATGTTCATTTTGAAATATCGCCCAAATATATTTTCAAATGTTGAAGAGCATGAAAATACCATTTCGCTGGGTTAGTGAAGATATCCATGTGTTAAACTAGAGGTTATCGGAAAGATTATTGGATCTTCCAACGCCAATTCGAAACTAACATTATCGATTACGCGCATAAATGAAGAAAATATAAGCTGTAAAGCGCCGAGTGCTTTCTTAAAAATGCATTCAATACATGACGCCGACAACAAGGTTGGGGCTTGCAAATTGGTACAGAAAGAAATGAAAGCAAAATATTTTATTTTTGGCTGATTATCTTTTTCTATGTACGTCTGACATTTCCATTTCACTAAACAGTAATTTGTTTTCATTAGTCAGTTCAAAGTCTTAGTTTCCCACCTCTGTCGGTTATCTATACATATTTTCCAGTGGAAGTCAACAATTAAGAATTTTTAGCTTAAACTGTGAAAAGTTATCATTTATTTTGGAGATTTTAATTTAGCTGTGGTGCAGGGAAATTTCGAATCAGGTATATTCAGAATTCAGAATACAGTTTTCTGTGCTTTTCCAAAATTACAATGTATAACATGTTCATTTTGAAATATCGCGTCTTGTAGCAGAAATTTTGTAGAGAAGACTTTAAAAAGAGCAATCAACAAATCATAGCATTCTTGTCTGGCCCTTCCAACATAATAGAACTCGGATTGTTTAATACGGCTTTTAAGTTGTCCAAATGTTTAAAGTTTTGACTTAACATAGCTGGCATTTTAAACGATTATCAATATATAAAGTAGGCATGAACAATTGACCTATTTTAAAATGTTATGCTTCGGTGCTTATGAGTATAATTTTTACTTTACATTATAAGAACTAAATGTCAACCTTATTTTAAATTGTCATATAACAGTTATTGGTGTCTCATGAATAATCAACATCAATTTTTCATAATGCCTATGGACCAACGTGAAGAAAGGGTTTTTCCCAGTCGTAGATATATATTAAGTTTTCTTTTTTCGCGAAAAAAATAGGAATACAACATAAATGACGTCACATTAAATATCTTTTGATCTGATTTTTTCACATCATCATTATTTTAGATAGGCTTTTATTTCATAAATCATGTTAAGTTTGGTATTTAGTCGTTAATCTAACCAATAGGATAGAAGAATGTTGATATAGAATCCATAGGGGAAATTTTGATCAATAGAATTATTTTTTGTGAATATAGGATATACATGTATGAAAGTGTGAAATAAAATATTTTACGTAAAAAAATACAACCAAAATTACGAATTTGCCAGTTTGTAATGTTATCTTTAATTATGTTGCCTTTATTTTACAATGTTTTTTAATTATTTTATCTATTTATCATTTAATAAATAATACATGGATGCCGATGATTCGTTGGAGATTTATATTTCCACTATCTTCGTTAATATTTTACCCAGAGCGTGGTGTAGCTTAAAGTCACAGGGATTTGTTCAGCCTTTGTTACTTTCATCCATCCAGAAATTATACGGCTGTCACCATGACATCATTGAAAGATAATACGTGTTTGGTATCCCAAACGAAAACGAACATTTTTGAGTGAGATTAAACGTCTTCGCGGATTTGACATAACCAATACAACCCTGGATTGACTCACTGGTAGTGTGATGTCCCTAACGGGGAAGGACATGCTTATCCTTCTGGAGTACCTGATATCACTCCCGGCTTTCATGGGAGTTCACACTGGTTCCGTGTATAGTTACATATACACAAGTTAGAAATAGGACATGAAATCGTTTTATTGCATTAGAATCGGAGTAACAGAACATTTTTTGAATACATGGATGCCGATGATTCGTTGGAGATTTATATTTCCACTATCTTCGTTAATATTTTACCCAGAGATTTTATATTTTAATTTCTCGGTCAAAATATCCGTTGACATGCTCCGCTACCCGTCCCCTGTAAACTGCACTTTAAAGTCAAATCCCCGATTGACGCCGTCGGGTATTCAAACAGTATTTTTATTGCTTAAAAATAACAAATCACAATCACTTAACTTGTACTTAAATAAATCCTTATACTCTAACTTGTACTTAAATAGCAAATCATAATCAATTGACATGTACTTGAAAACGAAATCATAATCACTTAACTTGTACTTGAGTAAGAAATCATAATCACCTAACTTGTACTTGAATAAGAAATCATAATCACTTAACTTGTACTTAAATACTGATTTATCATTTAATTAGATTGCATTGGTTATTTGCCCTCTCATAGGTTTTAAACATCTTTGAGCTTATGGTCTTCCAAATATTTAGAATGTATCTGCACTGAAGAGACATAAATTGTCGAAATGGCCATATGCTGAAACAAAATTTACAGTAAGTTCAGTATTTAGTTATTTCTTACAAATCATACAAATCATAGTTACTTTACTTTTACTCTATCACCACTTGTGATTTCCCAAGCACAAGATAATACATTGTACTCGTGGTTTATTGAGTTGGCACACTGCTATTGCGTCTATTTATTTCATTTTTTACATTTTGTTATTTTTTATAACGACATTTTTTCTCGTTCTATTCCCTTTATTTGTTACTAGGGCTTGTTTGCTTTATCGCTGTTTAGCTTCGTTCAAGTTCTGTCCAACAATGATTTTGTGTCTGTGACATACTTGGGGATTCTATCTGCTGTCGGGATAATATTCGATTATCTATATTTCCGACATTAGCTTTTTATGTCATTTCGACAACTTATTTAACTACTTTCATTTTTGTTAAATGCATTTTTTTCTAAATTGATTGAAAAGGATTATTTATAATCATTATCAATCTTTAAGTTTCCTTGATTTTTGAAAAGCAAACAAAAATGACCCACATTTTTCTTTATAGTCAAAATATGAGAAAAACTTGTTTGACTTTCAGAAAACATGCGAAGGCCAACTTCACATACGTGTTATTTGAATTGCTCCCAATAATTGAATAAACTAAGAATGGTTGATATAGGCATCCTTGGTGTCAGAAATTTATCAAATTTCCCTTTATCCTTAAAATGAATAGTTAAATGTATATATGACACATGTATGTGTTCATTATGTTACAATGGAGATTATCCTTGTATATAAAAAATCAAAACTGTATTTTTACAGATCGTTATTTCAGTGTTAATCTTTAAAATAAGCGCACTGGAAAGAAATAAAAAAAAGATCTCCAAAAACGTATACACGTGTGTATGAAAAGCAAAATAACGTGAGCTAAGACGACCTCTGAACAACTTTAAAAGACAATGCGTTACAAACAATACGAAAGAACATTCAAACAAAATCTTAGGGAAACAAAAGCAAGCTGCCATGGGTAAACAGAGAACTGGTAAAAAACTAATTTATAAGAAAAACAAATGGTATAAAACGAAAAAGAAAAATCTAAGTAGTAACGCTTCAGTGAAGATAAGAAAGAGAGAAAACCAGGGCGTAACGTTATCAATAATATTATCCAAGATATTGTGCCTCTTTACATATATATATTAAGGTGGTACGGGGGTCTAAAATTTTGTCAGAATTTTCTGATATTTTCATGATTTACACTTGTTATTAGAGCACACGAAAATAAAATAAAAATAAGGGGTCACCGGTCATATAAGAATCAAATATGAAAGGTAAAAATCTGCTATTTTGGTTGAAATAATAGGAAAAATTAGCGAATTCTAACAAAATTTTAAATTATTTTAGTTACATCAGTTAGAATTTTTCTTAAAGTTTGTAAATTAATAGCAAATATACTGTCCTTCAATTTCCATGAAAAAAAATGGGGGTCACTGAACTTACAATGTATTTTTGAATAAATCGCGAAAAACACATTTTTTTCCTATTATTTCTATACAAATTATCTCCCCTTAATTGAACTGGCGTTAGCTAAAAGTTTCGATATTCTGCATGGTTACACAATAAAATGGGCATATTTCATCAAACTTAACTATTACAAGACATTGGAAAAGGTTTAGGCAACGTTCCCATATTTTGTCACATGCACAAGAATGATGTGCAATTTTAAACTCCGGTTTAGGCACGGACCATTTGATTTTCGGGGGGGGGGGATTTTATGGCCCTGACTTTTGCCCCAAAAAAATTCTCTG
>MJUU01005599.1:14832-34338 GCA_002080025.1 Modiolus philippinarum
TCGAGTTTCAAAATTTTATCCGATCATGCCGACTTCTACCCGACTTTAACTCATTCGCTTCTCGATTTATGCCGAGTCGCTTCCAGATCAACTCGATTAGTACTCGATCATTACTCGACTAACACGATTCTTTCTTTTTTTCTATACAAGATCTTCCCGACCATAACCCGATGTTTTCCCGACCTGTATCCGACTTTAACTCTACCACTCAAGACCTTTACTCGATTTAACACAACATCATGTCATCTTTTCACAATAGCAGAACATGAGGCTTTCAAGAGCTTCAGCCTCTCACTAGGGCCTTACGCCAGTTTTTAAAGGAGCCATCCAATTGACTCCAATGACTATTGTGATCAAGTTTGGCTGGTGATCATCTTTGATATGATGAGAATCTGCCGGATACTATCTCAAGTGGGGACCAGCAAAGGACTCTTGTTTTCAATTTTGGCCAATTTGCAAAGTAGTTTCAGAGTTGAAAGTATTTGAATGGATATTTAAGGTGGGTGGAATATTAAATTATGTTCCCCGTTGTGGGCCATCTTGGATCTCATGGATACTATTTTGAAATTGGAACATCCAAGGACTATCTTGACCAATTTTGTCTGCAATTGGTCCAGTGAAAATCCTTCTGATACAATGTTTAACTTTGTCCCCCTTTGGAAGTCATCTTGTATTAGTTGACGATATGAGAGACACTATTTTGAAAAGGGAACATCATTTGGCAATCGTAACAAGTTTGGTCTTATTGACAGAGGAGTTTTAGAGGTAACGTTTAAATGAGTTTACCCATAAGATCCAATTTAAAACTACTAGTATATTGCCAGTTGGTGGTTGTATTTGATTAGAAACGGACATGACTTTTTTCACATTGAACCAATCGAGGTCTATCATGACTCGGCGGTGTCTGGGTAGAATATATTTGAATGCAAAGTTTATGGACAACTGACACAAAATAATGGCAAAGCTCAATCTCGCTATATCAGGATTGTAGAAAAGAATTTTAGACTGTGCATGCTTCTAGTATAATTAAAGGATGATGTGTATATGGCTTAAATTCAATCGACTATAGTTGTGCTGAAAGAATTTGAAATTCAAACCAAGATGTACCCAATATACACACCCCAGAAACAGCTACTCTAGATCTGTCACAGTTATCATCTTTTCTTTGAAGCATCAGCCACATGGGCCACACATTTTGCTGCTCTTCCACCATGCTGAACTGTTTCTTGAATTTTTATATTTTACCCCCGTATATACAAACGTACTAACAGTACAAACTCGAGCACACTCGACCACTTCTCGATCTACTCCCGACCAGGTCTAGTTAATCAAACACAAATCGGGCTATAATCTGGCTCAATCTGACACAGTCTGGTTGGTGAAATGATGGTGGAGCATAAGTCGTATGTGAATCGGAAAGAGATCGGGAATGGTCGACTGTTAGTCGTGTTAAATCGGGAAAAGGTCGAGTGGACGTCGTGAGCTAGCTCGATCAATGAATTTTATGACGTTGATCGGGATAAAACAGCATGGTCGAGTTGATCGAGTTTGTCTGATCGGCGGTGTAGCAACATAAAAGGATAACAAATTTTAAGAGATGCCTGGTCATTAACTTTCAAAGAACAACTATACGGAAAGAAGCTGAACCAGATCCTTGAACAGTTTAACAGTACTTACTCTTGTTGATATTATTTTATTTATTTTTTTTTTATTCATTAGTTACATTTTTCTTTTCGTAAGGGATAAATCGAATAATATAATAGAAGACATTCGTGTGGAATAACTTGTGTCTTACAATTTTCATCGTCGGGAACTGAGATCAAATATATTGTTACAGCAAAAAGTCTGACAGTGCATACTTGACGCAACTATACGTTTTGTATTGTCTTTTGTTATACGTTATAATATTGTCCTTATATAAATGCATTGGGGAAAAATATCGACAATTTGTCTGTTTTATTTCTCAAACCAAAAAACGATCTGTTGACCAGTCAACAGTTTTCAGTCTGTTGACCGACACCGATCTGTTGACCACCTGCCTTATTTTGATTGATTCAAAAATATCACGCCCATATCACTTGATCTCCTGTCGTCTGCATAACTAAATTGGCGACGCGAATTGTATTCAGATGAAATGGGGCGTATTCATTGAACATGAAAAGGTATAACAAAACAGTTATAGACTGGGTCCTCAAACAACAGCTGTTTTGTTTGACCCTCTGACTAAACTGTTGCACTCAGCCTTCGGCTTCGTGCAACAGTTCAGTCCTCGGGTCAAACAAAACAGCTGTTGTTTTCGGACCCAGTCAATAACTGTATATTGTTTTATATTTTAAGACACTACACATTTGTGTCAATGTCTGAAATTATTACGTTTGAAGTTAACAATTATATTTCCGTTTTGTATAAAAAAAAGAAACTAAAAAAATATTGAGACAAGAATAGTTCACTAGGCAAATGTAAATGTATCTTGTAATCTTCTAAAGATAAGACATTTTTATTATTATACCTCGTCCAATGACGGAAGTAATGTCCGAATGTCCGTCCGTCGGTCTATGCGTCAATTAGTCTTTATGTTTATCCGTTTCATATGTCGCGCCAATTGGTTATGACGGGCTTACGCCTGTTTAATTTTTTTTCATGAAATTTGGATTTTTCTTGAAAGGGTTATAGGATTTTTTGGGCAATTGTTTAACATAATGAAATCCTTTAGTCATTTCATCTTACCGACTTCTTCATTACTGATATATCAATCTTTTTAGCTAATTTTATTTTTATTTACGTTGCATGATGAATTTGGAAATCTTTGCCTTAACCACTAACAGCTATAAATAGAAGGGTGGCGACTTACGAATCATGGAACTTTGTGCAGTTCTTATTTTTTTTAAATATTGTTTTTTTTTTATTTGCCCGAAAGAAAACTAAGTAAACCTAAATGTAATAGCGTGATTTCAATTTTATCGTAACAAGCATCAGTATTAAATTTCATCATAACAGTGTTATTGTAAGAGTGATAAAAGCATGTTTACTACTAGTATTACAGCTGAAAAATTCCATCATTGTTGACCATTTAAAATCAAGGTTTTTTCCCAGTTACTTTGACAAGTAGGTATACACGTATTCTTCATTTTTCTGAATAATGTATCAGAATATAGTACAAGTCACATTACCATGAACGAGGTTCTGATTCATATCAGTGCTTGCTTTACATATTTTCTATTGGAAACTAGCTATTATTTTTGAACAAATCAAATAAAAAATGTATACATTGTTCCTTTTTGTAAATTCCTATTACAGAAAGGGGTCTGCAGATGCCTGAGGAAAACAAAATTGGGAAAAACTAAAAGCGATGTAAAAAAAAATATAAGAAACTTAACATATATGTAGTCCGAAAAAGGTCAAAACTGAGACCGATAAAACAAACGACTCTTACTGGTAAACACATTCCGCAAGTAGAACTAAATACGAAAAAGCTTGGCTTACTATATACAGACAGACACTTAAAGAAGATGTCAAGTTATTCACATTCGAACGATGGGAAAAACCTTAGAATGACAGAAAAACCAACTCTTCACAGCCAAAAACAATAAAAATAAACCATTGTAAATGCATGTACGATAAACTGATACCAACACAGGAAAATAAGTAAGAGATACCATTATAGTGGTGTATGACTGGAGACCTAGTTTGATGAAATACAGGGGAAAATGTAAGATTAGTCACAGTCTGTGGATTGGAACCACAGTGAAAGAAAAGGAAAAAAACAAAACAAAACAAAGACAGAAAAAAAACCCTGGGAGGATAATATAAGACATACCATAGTCCGCAGACACTATCCCACCCAAGAATGATAACATATCAGGGCACCATAGTTCGATGGTCGGAACCATACTGAGAACCATAAACCCGATCCAAACAGTGAACCTAGCCTATAACCTAAGATTAGAAAAGAACTGACAGTTAGGACATAAAAAAACAAATGTAGGGATGAGAAAAATCATTTGCCAAAGACATGTAAAGCTTTGGACAATGACATAAAACAATAGAATAATATCCTTTTTTTCTGTTGACTCAGAAAAACTTAAAACTTTAAACACTGGACATTACGCAAAAACAAAGTGGTATCAAGGTATCACAGCCCAAAATAAAACAAGAATGAAGGTAAGAAGTGTCATAGCTAAAAGATAGGTCAAAAATGGCATGTAAAGTGATAGTATAATAGGTATATATATATCGAAAGACGGAAGAATGAACTGCATTGTCATTGTGAAATGCTGTTTGAAATGACTGAACACGTTGGACTTTAAAGACCGATATCATGTTACTGATGTGAACTCAGAAGTACCGATTTTTAATGCAGAAATGAGGAGTTTGTAGAATAAATACAGTTTTACATCTTTTGGAATGCTACTGTATTTTTTAACAAACAAGGCTTTTCAAGTCAAAATCCAATAACAATCGTTCAACATTATGTGCTGTACTCCTCACATCGTATCGTGTACATTTAAAATGGAAACGCCGGTAAGCAGACATCTTTTAACTAAAGAGCACCTTTATGAAAAAGGGTTATTTTTTCTTTCGTTTGGTTTATTTGTTAATTTGTTTATTGCAAAACCTTACCACCGACAACCTGAAGTCTAAATCACCCTGCTTTGTTCATGTTCTAATTCACCTTACAGATACAGTCCCTTTGTTTTGATTTGATCTGCGCTGAAGAGACATAATTTGTCGAAATGTGCATATGCAGAATAAGTGACTACCTTGACAGAGGTCGATTGTTCATTCTAGGCTACGTTAATAAGGTAATGTTACCCATAACTTTATGTCATTTCTACAGAAGTTTTACGGTCGACATTGTGATCTTATGGACTACTTTGTTATATCAGATTAAAACAGAGCTTTTCGTTAACAGATAAAGATTTTTATTCCTGTACTGGATTTGACTACCGGCTTTGACATGTACAACACGGCGGTTTCTTATAAGGAGCACGATACATGGCTCGACCGGTTTTTATTGAGTTCGTGTTGTTCATTCTTGTATATATATATATATATATATATATATGTGTGTGTGCGTGTGTGTGTGTCTTCGTGTTTATTTTTGTGCCGTACTCGTGTGACGTCTTTGTTTCTTGAAGTTTCCGATGTTGCCATTGTCGTATTTAGATTGATGGTTCTTTTCTTTTCTCACACACTTAATTTGCGTTTTTTTTTTTTTTTTTTTTTTGTTTTTTGTTTTTTGCATTTATTACGTCATATAACAGACGGTGGTTTTGGTTCTTCCGTAGGCATGCTTTGACTTTATATCTCCTTATTGCGTGTATAATAAAATATTTGTCAAAAATCTACATTCCAAAATTTTTCATTTACTTATGTGCCGTTTTTTTCTTATGATCGAAGTTGTAGACTTTGGTCATAATACAACGTAGGCTTTTTCGTTGATCTTGTACACGTCGCCAATACCGTCTTATTTTTCAGAAAAATCTCCATAAACGTGTTTGTTGTCTATGTGTGCGCATGTCCACATTATAAACCTTTTACGATTTGTAATAAAACTGTATATTACATGTAATGAGGAAAAACACTTTTTGTTGATATTTGACCAGCAGCATTGAAAGGGTGGTTTTATGTCTTGTGTAAGAAAGCACATCTGCCAAGAACAATTTGAGCATGAAGGTGACTGCTACGGTTAAACTGTACAAAAAGTAAGGTTCATAAACCGTACAAAAAATAAAGGATTAAATATAGATCAATAATATACCTCAATACATTGTAGGAAGCCAACAATACCGAGGTCAATTGGGAACCTTATAACATGCACCCAGATCTGTACCATGAGCACAATATAACCATTTTATTTGAACAGTAATATCCGAAGAACGCATCTTTTGACTACTGAAATTAACCATTTATTTAGAGGGATTTTATCCCATGTAAATTTACTCCATATCCCTTTATTTGTTCAAATAATCATTTAAAACGATTATCAATTCAATATGACAGTAGAAAGTATCGCGTAAAAATTATTTTCCCACAATAAAACCTTACGATTTGAACTTTATGCAATATGTGAAATGATGGCTAATTTATATTTTCTAAACAAAAAATGAAACTTCTTCGAATGGGAAAAATATTACTGAATTGGGTGCAGAACAGACTGCAAATATATGTTGTCAACTACCCCTTCCCTTTACAGACGTATATCCGATGTTCAATTATCCATCCGTCTGTCGGTAAATCAGTCCGGATGTCGGCTCATCAGGCCGTCTGTCTATCTGTCTGTGCGTTTCATATATCTCACTCTAACCTGATTACCCTTCCATTGATTCACTTCAAGCTTTGTTGAGCTATTGAGTATGCTGGTCATGGCTTCATGATACTTTTTCGTGAAATTTCATTTTTTTTTTAGAAGAGTAATGGACTTTATGCATCATTTTAATCGCAGTTTTAAGGTTGCGCTCGAACGCGAGTGACAAATCTTTGGTCAGTTCTCTTGAAACTTGGTAAAACATTTGGTATGATAACCAATATCAAAATACCGAAGTTACTGTTAATTTATTTTCTGCATATGCGCATTTCGACAACTTATGTCTCATCAGTGCAGATAAAACCAAAACATTTGGAAGTCCATTAACCAAAACGTGTAAAATCTGATGGAGAACAAATATCCAAAAGGGTCTAAATAGAAAAGCCAAAATTCAGCTAAGGACAGAGCTATGCATGAGGGAGATACTCCTTAGTTTTAAACAAAATTCGGTAAAATTTAGATATTGCAAATTTAAATAAAATCGGTAACCAAACGATGTGTAATTTTTTTCTTAGATTTTGTCGTGAAATTTAAAAAAATTCAAAAGTAATATGATTTTATTTGAAAACAATTTTATATATGCGAGGTTCAAACTTGACAACCTTTAAATTAATGTCACTTGAAACTTTGTAGTTCTTTGAGGGGTTTGATGGTCTAACGATCTTTTCGTGAATTTTCTATTTTTCTTGCAACTACTTTCGACGTGTCATGTTTTAACTAGCTTAGAAATAGGTTAAGTCGAACGGGTTTGTCACTAATAATTTATGGTCGTCGCTGAGGAGGTTTTTGCGGTTGACATCACAGTTTTGTGAACCACTGCAGGATATATGTTTCCCAGGTTACAACAAATGTTTTCGTTTGCCATTTTCTGTTTGTTTTTCCTCTCCTGGATTTGACTTCATTGCAAGAATGGTCATGTTCTGTACGGCGGGTGTCTTATGGGAAACGGGAGATTCTGTCTCTACCGTATACCTGATCTCATCCATGTTTCATTATTTGGTCGGTGTTGCTTATCTGTGAGTGTGTTCTCATTTTTCTATTCTGTGCTGTGGTTTTGTGATGTTTGTTTCTTTGTGTTCCCAGTGTTGTCGTTTTGTAGCGGTTCTCTTGTTTGGACAGACGGGAAAAGTCCTCACTTTCTTGAAAAGTTTTAGTCAATTCACTTCCAATTTTGTTCAGCTATTGGGCTCATGAACTGAATACCTTCTTGCACAAATGATTTTTATTGCAAAAGTTATAGGATTATTTTTTTCAATTTCTCGCCATTTTCCAATATCGTACCTTCACTTGACAACCCTTTGTTCAATTCACTTCAACTTTTTGTAGAGCTATTGGATATGATAATCTCAAGATCTTAATTTTCAATATTTCTTCAAAACTATTTTGGGACTTTCTTGGTCAATTTTACCAGTTTTCACATATAGCACTCTTACTGATAAACTCCTTGATCATTTCACTTCAAACCTAACAGAGCAATTTATTACAGACATATCAACGTTGAATAGTTAGTTAAAAATTTAAGAAGTCGAATTGTGAATCGAAAAACCCACCCATTGTACATATAACATGAAGAAATAAAAGAGCTGGGGACGTGTGTATCATGCGACTTTGCACAGCTGTTACTGTTAAATAATTTTTTTTTATTTGCCAGAAAGTTTTACAAGTATTGTCCTTCTATGTATGCGTGATTTTAATATTATCGTAACAAGCATCAGCATTTAATTTCATCATAACAGTGTCATTGTAAAGGTGATAAAAGTATGATTACTCGTATTACAGCTGAAAAATTCCATCTTTGATAACAACTAACATCAAGGTTATTTCCCAGTTGCTTCTACGAGTACATATATACCCAATTTCTGAGTAACATATCAGAATAGAGTATAAGTCATGAATGCGAATTTGATTTACAACAGCCCTTGCTCCATATTTTTTCTATTGGGCTAATTAAAATATAAAATGTATATACATGTACTCAGTTTACCGGGACACTAATGGACAAAGGTGTTTGCTGGTGAAAAAGAAAAAGATTTGTTGGGAAAAACCAAAACCGATGTAATAAATGAAATAAATAGACATTTAACAGTTCGAAAAAAACTCAAAACTTTCGAAAGTGATAAAACAAACCACCCAAACTGTTACACATGTCCCGCCAGCAGAACAAAGTACAAGACGCTTTGATTACAATTACGTCAACCAATAAAAGAAAGCGTTCAGTAAGTCGTAATCCAACGATAGTAGAAAAACCTTATAATGATAGAAAAAATATTCACAGCCAATACAATAAAACAAAAAAGATAGTATAGTAAATGCATATTACATAAACTGATACCAACACAGCTGAAGTTTAAGACTGTGAATTTGAGATGGATAAAAAACAAAGGGAAAATGTAACATATGTCACAGTCTGAAGATGGGAGCCAAAGTTACAACAATGAAAAAAACAGAGTTTATAAAAGACATTTCATAGTCCGAAGATAAGAAAATAACTATGAATGATAAAATATGAGGACACAGTAGTTTGATTACAGGAACCATATAGAAAAACCATCAACACAATCCAAAATGAAAATGCAACATAGAGCCTAAAATTGGAAAAGAACTGGCCATTAAAACATTTAATACAAATTTAAGGACAAAAAATTCTTGTATCGAAGATACGTAAAGCTTGGGCGATAAAATAGAACTAGAGAATATTAGATTATAAGAAATTTTTGGAAAAAAAAACTTCAGAAATTGGACATTACGGCAAAGCGAGCCATTTTCACAGGAAAAAATTCTCGGCATTGAGTGGAAAATTGTGTGAAAAATTTCAGCGTTTTAAACTTTCGTGGATTATAAATAGTTCTATTTCTATGTTTTTTGTACTGAAATTCTGAACATCAATTTAATTATTGAATAACTCGACATGCAATCATTAGACTAATTAATGCATGCTCTGTACCGGCTACAGACAACTAATTTATTATACAGTTATTAACAATAACAATACAATGATCTAATTAATGTCATTGTTGTCTAAATAGATATGAATTGAAATCTTTGTAAAGTAAGAATGAAATAAAAAGAAAATTGATGCATCAGATTCAACAAGTGAAATTCAATATTTGTAAAGTAAAAATGTATAACACTTTCGTGGAATTATTTTAACAATAATAGTGAAAATAAGCGAAATTATAAACACCGAAAAAAACGCTATAACGGAAGGAAAACGTATATTAATGGTATCAAAGTATGACAGCCCAAGCTAAGAAAAAAAAGAGGATGACAAAACAATAACTAGAGGCTCACATATAATAAGTAATAAAAGAATATGGAGTAAAGCCTGTTTTTCTCACCTGGTGGCTAATGCTCAATGAGATTTTCATACAATGTTCAATGATTAATACGAGGTCACAGCCAACTGGTGATAGAATCATTCTTCTGGTAGATTACTGTCATGTTAAAACACTCAGTTAATATCAATTTGATGTATGAAGCGGTTTTCAGGATAAACAATTCACAAAATATTCTTGGCCAATTCTTTTTTAAACTTTGTTCCGCAGTGGCAGCCATTTGGGATTTCTGACTGTTACAAATATATAAAATTTGGTAGATGAACATCCAGCTAAAATGCGTAGTTGATATCAACTTGATACATGAAAGGTAGATGAATATCAAAAGTTAATAGGTAATATCAACTTGATATATAAAATGATTTTCAAGAATTAGCTATTTGCAACATTTCCCCTTTGATACCATGTAAAAATATGATCTGAAGTGGCGACATCTTGGATTTATGATAAGTACTAAAATCATACATATCAATTTCATTTATGTTAAAATATGCATGGGTAGATCTTGACATGCCTAACATTGTAGTAATGCTAACATAACCTCTATCATCTATTTGTTTAATATATAAAACAAAAACAAAAACAAAATATACAAAACAAAAAAAAACCAACAAAAAACAAAAGAACAAAAAAAAAAAAAAAAAAAAAAAGGTTTACGGACTTATCAAACACAACATTCCCTGGTGATGATTCAGGCCAAATTGGGTTACAATTGGCTCAGAGAGGAGTTTTCACGGACACAAAGTGATGGCAAAAGCTCTCATGGCGGTAAAGGAGTTATTATTGCTTAAGATGAGATCTGAAAACAATTAAACAAAGAAGGAATATGAAATTGTTTAATGTAATTTAATGCGAAAAAAAAGACAAGAACTAGAATACTGACAAAGTCAGAAAGGGCCCTGCCCCCTTGTGTGTCGCAAAAACCTGTTTGCGGAATTTCATGGAAATCATAAAACAATTTTGGGGGAAAAACATAAATAACTAAATCTTAAGTTATTTTAAATTTAGTTTCTGCATATGGCTGCTTTGACAACTTATGTCTCATCTGTTCAGATCAAATCAAAACATTGAAAATGATATATGAAGGTCATTTCAAGTTATCATACGACAGAGCTAATTCTCAAAATAGGATTTTTTTTTCATATAAAAACTAAGTTTTTCCCGAAAATTGTTTTATGATTCTCCTCAAAATCATTAGGGACTTTCTTTTGATCAAGTCTAACACTGTGCCTAAAACTTAAAAAAATCTGTGAAGTCATTTCAAGTTATCATACAACATGGAGCTTATTTTCAAAATATGTACTTTTCATATAAAAAATAAGTTTTTCCCCAAAATATTTTTTCGGATTTTCCTAAAAAAAAAACAAAAGGAAGATTCCTATGGTCACCACCAACCTAGTGTATCCCTGAAAGCAATCTTAATTTATTGTATGACATAGAACTAATTCTCAAAATATGCACTTTTTCATATAAAAACTAAAGTTTTTTCCCAAAAATCATTTTTCGATTTTCCTCAAAAACAAAAGGGAGCTTCCTTTGGTCAAGTTCAAGTTTGGGTATCAAAATCATTAAAATCCCTGAAGGAAAACTTGAGTTATCGTACGACATAGAGCTAATTCTCAAAATATGCACTTTTTCATATAAAAACGAAGTTTTTTCCCCAAAATTATTTTCTGATTGTCCTTAAAAACGAAAGGGAGCTTCCTTTCGTCAAGATCAAGAAATGGTATCAAAATCATAAAGATCTGTACAGGCAATCTTAAGTTATCGTGCGCCATAGAGCTAACTCTCAAAATATGCAATTTTTCAGATAAAAACTAAGTTTTCACCCGAAAATGGTTATCCGATTTTACTTAAAAACGAAAGGGACCTTCCTTTGGTGAAGTCCAACTTTGAGTGAAAAAAACATAAAAATCTGTAGTTATTGTACGACAAAGAAAATGCTGACGGACACACAGACAGACAGACAGACGGACGGACGGACAGGCTGATTAATATAGGGCGCCGCATGGCCTGGTTTTAATGATTAGAGAAAGTGTCATACCTAAAAGATAGAGCAATACTGTACCCTAGAATGAAAGGAAAAGGAGGTGAAAAAATAGATTAAACAGTCAACTTTTTATTCATATTCATGCTTTACTTCATTTTAAATGGCATGTAAAGTGATAGTATAATAGGCTTATATGTATCGAATGACGGAAGAATGAACTGCATTATCATTGTGAAATGTTGTCTGAAATGGCTGAACGTTTGACCCTAAAGACGTATTGTTACAGATGTCAACTCAGGGGTAACATATCGATTTTGAAATAAGAAAAGTTATCAATTGAGAACTCTAGGTATATATTGTAACAAGAAAAATATTATGTGAGCAAGCTAGGCTGTATGCTAGCCCTACTGAATATCACTGATGAATAAGAAAATAAACTATATTTTTATAAAGCTGCAAACGAAGGGGTATTCAGGAATCAAAATATCTGTCGGTCTGTCTGTACATCTTTTAAGCACAACTTCTCTGATAACACTTGAAGGATTTTGATGAAACTTAATACAAAAGAAGGACACTATATGGAGATGTGTATGAAAGAATACAATTACTGTTTAAAACCAGGAATGGGAGATAATTTTACTTACTTTTCGTAGATTCCTTCTGCACATATTACCTCGTAAGCGCCACTCTTCTTAAACCCCTTGAGGATTTTGATGAAACCTTAAACAAGTGCAGATTGTGCCGATTGAATTCTGGGTTAAACAAGTGCAGATTGTGCCCGAATGAATTCTGGGTTTTGTCTGATTCTGACAGAATGTTTTTATTTGAACCCTTGTTAGAAGTTTTTTTCTTGATAATATCATTGTTAACCATACTTTTATTTGTGTCTTCCCTTATACTGTGTCCACACCTACTTAACCCTGCACTTACATATTGGTTCAGGCTTCATTGAGCAGTGGTATAACTAGCTGCCATTATGTGGCAGCCCTTGTTCATTTTGAAGAGAAGTGACACCTTCCCCCCAAAAAAGAGAGCACAGTGACCAAGTTAAAACAGTCATATTTCATGCATTGATTTCAGACATATCGTGTAAATATATATGTGCAGATATGAACCCCATTAGCTTAAATATTCAAAAACTAAAACACTACCCTTATACTTATGATTAAATTAACGTTGAAAGAATTGATGTTGCTATTATCAAATTTTGACAGAATTTTTCTGACAATAGCAACAAGGAAATAAGAAATAAGAAAATCAGAAAAACAATGTATTGAACTGAATTTCTTGCAGAATGAGAGCATAACACTTGTTAAGACATACCAAAATAATTTAAAAACATGTTGCTAACATCAGTTTTGACAAACAAGGCTTTGCTATTGTCAGTAAACAACGGCAGTAGAATACCGAAGGAACAAGGGAAGCGATGACTACAAAAATCGNAGTCCAAAGACATGGCAGAAACGGTAACAGATAAAAACAAAGACAAAACAAGGACGTGAGACAGCTACAATGCACGGAAATAAAAAGATAACATTAAGAACTAAGGCACTCATAGTGTGAACTCCCATGAAAACCGGGAGTGACATCAGGTGCTCCGGAAGGGTAAGCATGTCCTGCCCCGCTAGCGACACCCGTCACACTATCAGTGAGGTATATAGTGTTTTGAAAGGTCTGTTTGGTAGCGGATTGGTTAATGTCATTTTCTAACCCTTAGACAGAAAGCCAATGAAATTCATGGCACATGTTACTTCTCTAACCCTGAACAGTGACATGATGAAATTTTGAAAAGCTGTTTGTAAATCTCTATAGTAATGAAACAATCACAAGGACAAATCGATAGCACAAACATCACTGACGAAGACAAAACTAAAATTTTACAGTATGATATACAAGACAACACGAAAAACTAAAGTACTGACAGTGTGAACTCCCATTAAAACCGGGAGTGACATCAGGTGCTCCGGAATATGTAAATGACGGACCAACATGTTGCTATAGTCAGCAATTGACGGACAACTTCGTGCTATTGTCATTCATGACGGACAAATATATTGCTATTGTCATTTATGACAGACCAATACTATACTATCGTTATTTACATCCGGAAAAAATTGTGCTATTGTCAGCAAATGATGTACCAACGCAAAAGGGGGACAAGTATGTTGTTTTGTCATTTATGATGGACAGGTTTGTTGCTATTGTCAGAAAGTGACGGACCAATATGTTGCTATTGTCAGTAAATGAGGGATCAATATGTTGCTTTTGTAGAAATTGACTGATCAATATGTTGCTATTGTAAAAATTGACGTACCAATGGTTCTATTAGATACCATGCATGTTTGTACAGTATTTCTGTTTTCTACATGAATATCATTTTATTGATAACTGTACGGCATCCTAAAAGATCTGTTTAAATTCAGGTATATTTGATACACCATTTGAAGTAAATAACCTACTAAAATTCCATTGGTGCGTTTGGTGACTCGAATGTTTGACAGTTGGTTATTGTGTCTATAGAATATATAATTTGATATGCAATCAAACGTTTCCTTTTGTATATTGAAACGCAACGGTAATCTGATGTTTAAGATAAATATACGTTTCTTTGTTGAGTACAATCCACAAATTATGCAGTATACTAGTATTATGTGCAATTTAAACGCTGAACTACAGGGCATGTTTACATAGGTATCAAATGATGTTAAAATACTTAGGTGCAATTGTGTGGTTTTCTACCCTGAGACCGAATAAACGAATTTAAAAGGGTATTTTAAATGCATGTAAATTTATGATTGAATTTGGTTTCAATTAGGTAATAAAATGTTATGCAACTTTTTACTTATCAATGCGTTTAACTTTTAGGCATAACCTTTATGAAATGGCATACATTAATTTGTTTTTATGTCTTTAGGTAATATATATATATATAAATATATATAATAAAATAAAGGTTCAACATCATGAGATAATTAAGCCTTCCACAGTATGGCTTTTGAACACACACACGCATACAATCTTAGTTAAAATGATGAAATACATATAAAATACACATATATACATTGTAGAAAAATGGCGATTATCGAAAACCTTTCATGAAGAAGCAAAATTCCTTAGAATACAAAAAGGCCATCACTGTGGAAACATGATTCGAAAAGTTCCGATGATGAAACGAAAACTGGTAGAACAAACAAAAACGATGACTGGGAATACATGTCATAAAGGCATCGACAATCTCTTGTTGAAAAATAAATCGAAAACTCTAATAACGCAGCAAAAACTCAAATTATCTTCACGAATAGCTTAATCGAACAGCCCAAACAATTTACTTTATAGCTATGTAACTTCAACTTCGATTAATTCATTCATTTTTAAAGATATTTCAATGAATCTTGGAACGTACATTTGGAACACCGATATTATTATCATATCCGAATTTCAGGATAATATTTGTTGTAACATCGAAAATATTGTAATTTCAAATTTAAATTTTTTACATCGATTATTAAGGTAAACTTCGATAGCTCGATCACCCAAAAAAAATTCCAAAGAACACAAAAAGACAATCAATGCAGAAAAATTAAAACACCTCCAATAATGATGTAAAACTCGCACAAGTCATAAAGAAATCCACCGTGAAAAAAGAATGAAAGAACACATCTTGAATAAAACGACCCCCACCCCAGAACACACAAAAGCAATCACTGTGGAAAAATATCTAATACCTGAAGTCCACAGAATACACAACACAGGGCATCAGGTAGACACATCAGGTTTATTTTTTTTATCAAACGTTTATGCAATCTATCAAAAATCAACGGCATACATTGGTATCATCTGGAAATAATTTTCTTGCCATATAGCAACGGCGAGCTACATGAACATGCAAATAAATATTTTTCTGACTTGTTATTCATTGGACGACTGGTTCCTAGCCATGTTTAATCATTTTACATTATGAATCCAGTTCTTCTTCTGAGAATGGTATATTATAACGAATTACTAGGTAGGCTTCGCTTATTTGTATCATAGTAATCTAAATTTTGTCAGTTCAACGGTAAAGGCATCGTCATGGTAGGACATTAAAGCATAAAGAGATGGAAAATAATAAAACGTCAAATTAATTGGTATACTCATATGTATATATTATGCACATAGTAATTTCAACAATTGATGCCTCTTCATTTTAATGTCTATTTGCTTAAGGGCCAAGCTCTTATGAGGTTAATTGTAATGGCACCAGACCTTTTTAAATGTCCAATTGTGTTAAGGACCATGAATCAAAATGTTTGGATATCCAAGTTGTCAAAAACTAAAAAGTCTGATGGGCTCAAGGGTCAACACTAAAATATCCAGTTCACAAAAGGACCACATGATATCGTTTGATTTTAATAAAATTTTCATTCTATAGGAAATATATGCAAATATTGCTTCATAAATAAAGGTGTCGCTTGGTTTTCCGTTTAGATAAATTTTGCAAGAAATGTTTGTTTATCATATGTATATCATAAATTGAGAATATAGGTATTGACAAAATTACCGAACAGAGAGGTCAAGAGCCGAAGTCCATCAGACAAAAAGACAAATCAGGTGGAAACCACCGAAAAAATTGTTGACCGCAAATGTCCTGACTTCGTACAGGCATTTCAAAAGAAATGGTGTGTTAAACCGGTTTTATTGCCAGCCAATGCTTTGAAACTGTATATTATCTTTGACATCTTTATAGCTAATTATAAATGTATCCCAGGCATATAAATAATAATTAAAAAACAGACACTGGCTGCCAAGTGACTTTTTATGTTACAGGCAATGAAAAGCATTGTTCTCATGCACATTACATTAGGGTTCAGGTTAAAAAAATTTGCTAAATTCACAAGTTGTCGAATTACTTGTTAAAACTAAATCATTCTGGTACATACATGTATGTATTGTATTAAAAATAAAACTCTTCCTGTTCGAATTTTAATCCAATAATTTTTTAGCAAATAGAAACAAACCTTGACATTACAAAATATATAATTACAGTTTTTACATCTCGTTTTCATAAAGTTGGAGTTTTTGTTATGTATTAAAATTTACACCCTGTATCATTTTAGAAAAATTGTATTTTCAGCGAAGCATTTGAAAACAAAATATGTATAAGGACCAAATATACACAAGTACATGTAAATCATTGATTATTGACTGTGTCTTAATTTCAAATATGATAGCAAAATTTCTCCTATAGTTATGGTGAATGAAAGGATATGGAGTAAATGTACATGAGACAAAGTTCCTACAAACACATGGTAAAACAAGCAAAGGAAAAACGCTTTTATTGTTGTTCTTCATCTTGAAGTCACCATGATGCCTTCAATTACTCACACCTCATAGTAAGTTCAAGACGGCCCCTAGCACCGGGTTTTGAGCGGAATTCTTTGCTAATTGACGATCAACGCTACACCCGTGTCTTTTGTAGTCAACAAACATTACTTAAACTGGCAAAGTGCTCTTACAATCACTGTCATCCTTTCCCCGACAAAAACACTAGTGTCTTAAGATAGTGGACGATTACAATCTTTTTATTTCACGGTAATGGCATCGTGCAGCTTTACTTTTCTAAGGTTATACTTAATATGTATTAAATTAAAAAAAACGTATTTCTTTTATGAAGATATTTTTGTTTGCATTCATTGTCACCATGTAGCTTTACCTTAAAAAGGGTTTCCTGTCGGTAAAAAACACAAAATACACAAAAAGCAGCAAAAAACCAAATCAAAAAGAAAAAAAAAGAAAAAAAAAACGCAAAAGAGAAAAAAATCAATTAACAAACAAACAAACAAACAAACATAAACAACCAAAAACGGAAAGACATGGAATGTATGGACATATGAGTCACACTTCCCCTGTGTAATGTCGTCATTTTTGCACGTAATTCGTTTTGATTAACTCCATTTCAAGTGGTAACCCTGCTAATTATAACATTTGCCTTCGTAAATAAAAAAAACATGACGCATATTTTGAAAGGAAAGTATAAAGACAATACTGCTTCAGTTTTTTGATAAACAACACCTTTGGTTAGGTGTATTTTTCGTCAGTTAGCCACAGATAAAGTTGGTAGAATATTGTTTTTAAATTCTTATAAAGTAGAGGTTATTCAACGTAACTTCAAAGAAAAATAAAAAATATATCGAATTCGCATTTTAATCTAGACGTGAAAGTACTTTTGAGTTAATACAAACTATGGAAATTCAGGTTGTGTTGGATTTTTATTAGACCAATATACAGTTGGGTGCAGTCATAACCTTTCACAAAGTTAACTTAGAACTGTTCTAATGACTGCTCTAAGTTAACTTAGAACTGTTCTAGAAGAGTTCTAGAGCTGCTCTAGAAAAGTGTTCTAAAAGCAGTCATTGTCAAGAACTGTTCTAAAAGCAGCCATCGAGTGGAGCTGTTTTAAAAACGGTCATAACCTGTTCTAAAAGCAGTCATGGTCTTCCGTATGACTGCTTTTAGAACTGTTCTAAGTTAACTTAGAAAATGACCGTTTCATGACCGTTTCAAGAACTGTTCTAGGTCTGCTCTGAGTTAACTTCAAGTTAACTTAGAATTGTTTCTACGTTAACTTGGAGTTAACTTGGATGATAGGTTATGACTGCACCCAACTGTACAAACTGTATGCAATATATACTGTATGCGATATATTTATTGCATACATGCAACATGACTGGAACCTGCAGTTGAAAAACACAGAAACAGAACGACTTTTAGGAGAAATCATTACTTATTACGAAAATTGTCTTTGCGAATGGTATTTTCAAAGAACTAGGGAAACATTCAAAAGATGGAATTCAGGTCAGTGATAAAATTATTAATGAGACCATGTATTTATCCAACAGTCTTATCAACATAAATATAAGTTCATCAGAAACGAGAATACAGCAACCGTCATTTACATGGGCTTCAAAATGGAATGAAGCAAACATTGAAAAAGAGGCACCCTGTAAACGAAAACAAATATTGAGCATTTGGCGCAGATATTTGAATAAAAGAAAACAGGCATATTGGAACGCACTTAAATGTGAAAAGTACGCTGATATCTATTCCCGAGGGATTACTAAAGAAACACCCGTTCTCCCCAGGAAATATCTAATTAAGGAAATTAAAGGAGAGCATGAGAGAGAAACAAAAATGAGATGGGATCTTACTCTTTATAGTTTTCAAATAGATATTGCCATCATCTCGAACAAGCACTCTAGATTTAGGAGGAAATACCAAAAAGATAGACGAACAAATCGATGAAGAAATATCAAAAGTCGCAAAGGGCAACACTGCCGATAAAATGTGAGGATTATGGAAAACGGATATCTCAAAAGAAGAAGAAAAGTCAAAGAAATTTGTGGAACCAAAAGTGTTATTTTTAGAAAAATACGAAAATAGCTACGGACAGGAGTCGACCGAGACTTACTAAAGAAAAAAAAAGGTGAAAAGCAAAACCAAACCGATATACCCTTCCGTCCCAAAAATAAACAGCAACAGAAAACCACATTCAAAACAACAAATAAAAGTTTCATTCTATGAGGTCAAAGTAGATCACGATCAAGAAGTAAATCAAAGTACTGATGTACTGTTTAGTCGGATTTACGCATTAATTTCGAAAAAAAAGATAATCGTAAAATTATTTACGGGCAACAAAAGACTAAATGGAAAACGTTGAAGATATAGCAGATGAAGAACAATAAAAACGTTGTTGCATTTGGTTAATTTTACCATATACCTGTAGGAATTTTGTCTCCTGTATATTTAATCGTTGACAATATCCATTATTTTTTCTTGAAGTGTAGAGTTAGATCTCCATTAATTGAGTTGTATGCTCTTTAGTTGTCTTCTGTTAA